>DWHP01001745.1:0-15492 GCA_018247895.1 Parnassius honrathi | reverse complement strand
GTGCTGTAAAGCTCTCGAAACGTCGGGTATTTCAAAAGTTAAATATACGCGATAAAATCCGTAAAAACTAGTATTATCACATCATTTTATTTTATTAGGCGAATCTTCGCTGCTTTCCTCAAAGTAACGCCTGATTCTATTAATTACCCAAATTAAGCGCTGATCTGCCAGATGCATGCGGTTATGCGGTGAAGAGAAATACCTTAAAAAGCTAGCATAATATGATAAAATCAAGTGTCAAAAGGTATTTCGAGGAAGTGCGAATCTGTCTATTCACACTGGAGTAGCGGTTACACCTAGACATCCTACGTTTTTAGCTCCATAACCATCTTCTTTTCTGAGACCTGACCTGATCTAGTGCGATGAACCTATCTGATTAATATACTATACCTATCTGATTAATATACTATACCTATCTGATTAATATACTATACCTATCTGATTAATATACGATTAATATAATATAATAGTCTGTTACTTAAGTTAATTTTTATTTCAATAATTTACTTTACTCTTAATTAAAACCTTCAACGTTCTTTTCTGGTGCTTTATACAATAGTCAAACGACAAGTAAAGATATATGAAGCCATATCAATTACTTAGTAAAATTATAACTCAGAATATCGATTCATAATTTATTTTCTCTTCATTCGACTATCGCAGACGTAAATCTTCTTTTGAAATACTTCTACTTAGGTGGTATGCGTGCAATCGTAGGAATTGTTCGTAGGATAATAAATAATATGCCCCGGCGACGCGACGCGTTGACTTGCCACTAATTAAGTTCTTGTGCTTTTCGACGTCGCGTGGGCGATCGAACACGATCTTAACGATGCTGTGTCATTTTACGACCGAAATCTATCTCTATTGCAACACTAATAAGGTTTATTATTCCGCTACGATGTCGTATTTTCGTTACAGATTTGAGGAATTGGGTATGTGAGTATTAAATTATTCTGTGATAGTACTTGCTTGGGTACCAATATTTTATTACTACGCCACGTACGGAACAAAATAGTAAGCTTTAGTAGTGCTCTTGACAAAATAGCTAATTTAAAATAGTTTAGTGACAACTACGTTACAGTATACGTACATTAAAATATTGTTTTTGAATTGAATTCCAAACATAGCAGCGAGGTTATTTATTACAAAGCAAAGAATTAACCGTGCTAATGGTGACATCTATATAGAAGAAAGTACTGCATATATCTATGATACGTAATTATTTATTCTGTGATATAACAATGAGTGCACTATTTTAAAGAGGTTTATTTACACTATACATTGTCTTAACGTTTAGTGCAAATTGTATTGTAAAATATTTTTTACATTGAAAAATGATCTTAGATAATTAATTTTTAACATCTGTACTTTAACTTTAATATTTTATATGGGTTTTCAATACATATATTTAAAAATTTATATTACTTTTCCTCAAAATAACCATTATAGTTTTTCATAGTCAGAAGACGTACATTTGATGAAATGTCTGAAAGAAGCTATTGATAATTGTAATATGTTAACGTCGATTATTCTGAATGTTTTGTATGATAAAAGGTCCCAGCTCTTTTCTTTGACAACGCTATTTTACACAACCTTTATCTTTTTTTTTCTTATTAAGGTCTTCTTATTTACTTCAGAATATAGGCCTTTTCAAGCATGCGCCAATTGGCATGCACAAGAGGGATTTGCCCATACTCTCTACGCTAGACCATTTGAGTTGACGAGCGTATGTTACACTCGCACTTGTAATGCTCATTTCCTTCTAGAGTAGGTATGTGGAATCGGTTTTCCATTTAAGTATATACATGCCGTCATTTGTCGATTTCCAAACACTCGTTCCTTAATATACAAAATGCACCATATATCTGTTGGCATAGTAGGCTGGCGCAATCATGGAGAAAGTTAAATGTTAGATGTGACAAAGCAGATCAAATGCCCTTTATTTATTTTGATCGATCACATACTTTACGTCAACTTAAACGACATAAAACACTGTTACATCATTTAATAATTTGAAAGCAATTATATTGACCACGGTTCTCGCATACTAATGATTTACAAAAAAAAAATTAATCTATGATTAATATAAGCATAACATAACAATTTTCAATTCTTGTGTTTTGAATAATGCATAATAATAAGATAGCATTTTATTTTAACGACACATATTTGTTTTATTTGTACACTCCTAACAATTTTATGTTGTTGCCTGCGGGGAGTCTCCGAGCGATAATCAACGCTATCATTTTGTTTTTTGCTCCCGCACCCTATACAACGACGGGAACACCCATGTGAGAACCGCTCCGAGATCTTAATGGATGAGATGTAGATTTTAAATTGTCATTTGTATTCTTTATTGTTTTAATACAATGCCCTCCATTGTTGTTGTTAATATTATGAAAACATGGGGATGAAATTATCATATTATATCGTCCAATTGAATTCCCACCTACATTTGTAGAGGCATTTTTTCTTTTGGTTGCTTGCACTATCTATTTGGAGTAGAATATAGCGTGTTACGATTACAGAGACGCTAAAAATTAAAAAAGTGACAATGAATGAATTGCATAACTATAGTTTGTTCGAGTCAATAACATTACCAAGTGCTCGAGTTAACGGCAGTGGAATGATTCATGGAGAATAAAAGCGACTATATTAAACTATATAAAAAGATTATAATTCTTGCAATTTCTTTGAGTGATAGAGCAGTATTCTAGTACGAATTGGCCGATCACACAATAAACATTTTTTTTATTTATTAGACATTAGTGACCCGGTGCCTTTTGCACCGGTATGATGTATTTATTTAGGACTTGATTACAAGACTCTCTCGACAAATTCTCTAAATGATGAAAAACATTCAAGTAATTTAATAGTTTTAGGCGAATAAACAAATACTGTAGCTAAGCGACTTTGTACTATTTACGAGTAGACTGCGATACGACGTTTTCTTATACATTGCATTTAAATTGCGATCAGTGGTATAGCGGGAGTCGGATATGAGTTCCTCCTACACTATGATAAATTGTATTTGAATAGCGGGCCTCTCATGGTTTTTCAAAAAATCATAAAAAGTGGTCTCAAAAAATAACTGCTTTTTAAGTTTATGAAAAAAATGAATAACGTACGAAATAAATTATTATTTACTAATCGAATTAATTTTATAACTGATGCAGGACAATAATCGATGCAGCCTTAGGGATCAGCTTTTCTAAGTCTGGAAGATTTTTAATTTAGCCTCTTCCACTGCAGGAAATATTCGCCCGCTTAACGGGCGGATTTCCTCCTATCGTCGGTTCGGATATTTTTGCTTGTGGCATGTATACTCGATAGCATATCAGTATTCATCGGAGCACATGGTACCTTTACGTCTCCTAAAAGATGAAATGGTGGTGATTTTTTACTCTACAGTATGTTTTATGTACTCGTATGTATCTTTCTCTATACTGAGAGACATTGACGATATTTCGTCAGGTAAATTTATTTATAAAAAATGCGTATGTATAATAGTGTACACATGTAAGAAGCAAAAATTCTTTATGAGATAATTTTTCTACTGTTTACTACTTAACAAAAATTGTTTAGGTTAGGTTTAAACAAAAATATTATTCGTATCAAATTAAAACTTTTACTGTCATAGAAATGCGTACAAAATAGACATGCGTACAGATAATATGATCAACTAATTTAATTATTGTTCTTATGATTATTATATTGTAGTTCATTAATTATGATTGAATTATTGTTATCATTATTATATTCTTTTGTACTTAATGGCTTATGGTGGCTATAATAGGGAAAAGGTGAGGTTAATATAAAATAAACACTAAAATTATAGCCACGAATTGGATTTTTCAAAAGAAAAATATAACACCTCTCACTCAATATCAATTCATTTGAATTCAAATAAGTCCCTCTATTTTATTACTTTTTGATTAGAAGTATTTTTTTAAAAGTAATTACTGAATTTTGGTAAACATCATGGCGCGTGACGGACGAGTGTAACCATAGAATACTATAATGCACTATATAATGGCTATTTTGTACGAAGATTGGAGTCGCTGGGAGCACACATACAATCAATTATGTCGTATTATCACTACTACAAACCCGATTCGCTGTGTTGACAGACTGAGTAAATTTACACATTTTAGACTTTTGATCAATGTTCAAGATCATCATTAAAAAAATAAATCGCTTAAATTTTAATACATATTTATTTGTATATGTAATAGCGTGCAGTTTGGCATGTTTTAAATAATTTGCATGCAGCGACGCTTGACATGAAAATTGGAAACGATTGTAACGTCATAAGAGATGTGTTGACATTTGTAGGTGTGAATTGACATGTAGTGGCTACACGGGCTCCGCCTACTCCCCCGTTCTATTATTTATGTATTATAGTATTCTATGAGTGTAACAGAAAAGTGTGACGGTTTTTTTCTCCCATACGTCGAAAAAAATTTCACTTTAATAAAAATATTATTTTTAATTGCACATAATAACCTGGTAATTTCATTACAGACATTATCACCAACTGAATTGTGTGAAATAAATCATATGTTTGATGCCAAAAGATTTACATGGGCCATTTGTTAAATTTTAAAACACTCGTTGGACGAAATGTATCTAGAGATGGATTTCCTATACCTTTTTTTTTGGATTTGCCTTCATTTGCCTGAAGCGCTGTTGGTCGCGTATTCGATTTCCACTCAGCTATTTGTATGGCCTATAAATAATTACTGTAACGGGTATGGGTGCTTCACCCTCTCAAATTTATGGGCGTGTAGGTAACGCCTCCAAGATACAGGAAAAATAACAAATATATAATTAAAAAAAACAATATACTGAAATAAAGTTTTTTAATTTGATGATTAAAGATTTAAAAAATAGACTGATTGTCGAATTATGAATACATAATAATTAGATACAGCTGCCCAGGCCAAATTATGCCCACTGACTTTCATACAAACTGACCATAAAATGGCAAGAATGTATTAATAGTTTAGGCAAATATTTTAACTAATTCTTTTTTTCTAAATAACTATTTAAATTACCAAATGGCAAATTCACCTGATATTTTAACACATTCGCTACCCGTGTAGTTAATACAGTTCATTCCTATTGTCTTAATATTATGTCTGAAAATCGGATAGTGAAAGTATTAAGGTTATAAGTATATATGTATGTGTATACGAGTAAGTTTGTTTATCTCGCGTAGTCTAAGTTTAATGGAAGTTGAAAGGTGTGGTGTCGCTCGATGGTCTTCTTTCGACGATTGTTGTTGGCACTCACTAAACCCATTAATATTATGCTTATAAATGCAATTATAAACTTTCGACACAAAAGTAAGGAATGTCATATTTGTTCTAACATAATTCTTAATTTGGAGTCTGAAATCGAGCGGAAAAAAGAGAATAGACATTACAGGGTAATGCTGCGTCACCCGGGAGGTTTGTCGTCGCTAAACTAACAATTTATGCATGGACCCTAATGGCTTGTTCCATCAGCCTTTGTTTGCGATGCTTTCTATGAAATTTTATTCGGTAATAGCGCGTGTAGGCCTCCTCGTCTTGCCTCAATTTCACATTGTCAATATGCTTTATTGTTAGCGATTTGAAAGGTAGATCCTTGTTACAAAACGGTAACACTGTACCATATACCTATACAAACTTAGTTTATGTAATAGTAATTTTTTTAGTTCTTAGTAATTTATCATTCTACTAGTGTTTACCTTTTAAAACATATTATATATTGATATAATAAAGAAGTAGAGCCTAGGACTACACAAATGTGTAAATTAAGTCATCAAAATTTATATCATAGCCATATGGGAAGATAACTGAACTGCCATTTTTATAAATAACAGCCAATTTGTGCATACAGTATAGAATAAGGTAAGGGTGACAAACGAGCACACAGTTCATTTGATGGTAAGTGTCTACTGTGGGTCATATGTAAATATCACCATCTATCTTCGATTAAAAATAAAAATACGTAATCGAAAGTACTTATATGAAATACCATTTCATCTGGTCCCTGGGCACAGTCGTTTCATTTGTGAAGATTTTTAAGCAGGAAAGAGTCCGCTGCGCAGCACCACGGTTGTTCAACTTCTTTAGCATCGTTGTGATTTGAAAGTCTATGAAACGAAAAAGTGACAGTAGAAAGAGACAGACACATAAATTCATAAGATTTGACGTGGGAGAAAATGAGGCAGGAAGCATTATATCTCAACGCTCGCGAGAAAAAAGTCGTAAACGCCGCCGAAACGGCGTCGCATATATATATATTGAATAAATTAATGTCAACCCATGGCGTGGTGAGAAATTAGTGGCAGGTGACTTAAATAGCTAAATATAATAAATCTAATGTGTGTTATATATAGCTATAACATGCATTAAAAAAAGCTTATAAATTCCACTGAAGTATATGAATACAAACAATTTTTTTTGTGTATCTCGAGACGTAAAATGATATCGTCTCCTTTTTCATTCAACGCTTAACTAAGTACCGACTTTTCATCATAGTCGGTTCTGTACTTTCATTTAAAAAAACTAGAATCTATCTTCCGTACCAGAGAGACCCCAAAGGAGAAAAAAGAAGAAATGAAGGGCGTACTGAATTGTATTCACATTCATAATATGTGTTATATTTATATTTGAAACTGTCGTTGTCACTACCCCAAGTCATATCAGAGGTAGTGGTAATTAGCGACAGAGGGAAAATAAATAAGCTGCGGTTGCCAACTCGCCTCCTCAGCGTGGCAATCGTAGCAAATATTCCCCCTATGAGGCAATCTATGCGAGGAATGTATGTTTGACGGTGGACTTTTGAAAGAATATAATGGTGGATAATATGAAATAAAATAACCTTTAGTTTTTAGCTGTTTTATCCATAATGCAAAAATTTTGCTTTAATAGATTACATTTAATTAGAATTTCCTTTTCGAATAGAACATGGTACCAACTTGACAGTGGCTTTTACGAATGATTACACATATATTATTTCAATTTTATTTATATAATTTATTCACATGAAATCAAAATCAAAATATTTATAACAGCTCAATGGAGTTATCGAATACTTTTCGATAACAGATCCGATGCTTGTTTGTAATATTACAAACAATGTCACAATAAGAAAAATAAATGACATTCAGTCACAGATCAATGCTACCATTGTTTTCTCGGTTTTGGTAGCCAATTATTTTATCAAATATCGCTCCTGTGGGAAGTCCGCTTTATTGGCTATCCATTGTTATTAAACAAGCTTTGTACCGGTTCGGTAAATCACATACACGTACATTTGCCGGCGTCTATTTTACCGTCCAAATACAATCAAAGCAAGAGTGGACAGGCTTTTGTTACGCTAAGACAGAGTGGGATTTACAATGTAGGGCTGTGTCACCACCTACCACCATGTGAAGTTGTGGTCAAGCACATTCTGGATTGATTGATTCCAAATTTTTAAGGACTTCGTACCAAGAATCTCTCAAACTTCCACATGCGTCTCTAGTTGACCAACGTGTTGGATCTACTACTCTCTTTAGCGTTTTTCATTTCGTGATTAAAGTTATTATTTTTGGCCAGCGTTGTGTTGAACTTATAAAAAAAAATAGATTTCTTGAAGCAACATGAAGAAGCGACAAGCATTTGCGCAACATTCAGCAGCCATTGTCACTAAATATAGGAAGAAAATATTTCTTAAGCTTTCCTTTTAAAATTTAAATCTTTTTAACTTGTGTAAGACATAAAAAGTAGCCTCAAATTTGCCGCACTAGGCTCCAAGTCTACTAAGCACGTTGGTAAATCCGCCACTGTTCGAATTCATCTGTAAAAGCCGGTAATCGAACTGATCTAAACGTACATTTCATAGTGGGTACATAAGCAACCCAAATTCGATCGGCGCAGACTCCACTCATGATTTCGAAAGATATTATGGCCACCAATGCATGGTGATACTGCGAACTGTCTCGTGTATCTTTAAGTGTCTGTTTGTAACGTCAAAATAACAGCATATAGAAGTATAATAATATACGGTACTAAAAAAATATAAAAAAACGATTTAAAAAAAATTGTCCGTTTGTTGCGGCTAATCTAAATCGTTTGGACCGATTTTGATAGGACTTTCACTAGCAGACTAATGATGTTATTAGCAGTAACTTTGGCTACTTTAATTTAGAAAAAGAATTAGGGTTCGGTGCGTAAAATTAAAATCCACGAAATTCAATAGTAATACATCGGACAAAATCGTGGGGAACAGCTGGTACATATTATAAGACGTAGAAAATGCTTACATAAAGTAACCGACGAAGGAAAACAATGGTATAATACTTTTGCAAATCCTCCTGCTCACATTTTTTTAAAGGATTAGAGTTTCAAACGAATACACAGTCCACTTGATGGTAAGTGGGTGATATGATTCATATACATCTCTATCTATCATAGATGAAGAATCAAAATGCAGGTGCGTTATCATCCATGAGGACTAAAATGATACATCACGTTACTTATTTTTATTTTGATGTTTCACGCTGGTATCCAGTCCTGCAGCTATGTAACGCTAACATAGCTGCAATGTTTATAATGTAAAAGTATACATATATCCCATAATAAGATAAATTAACTGACTTTAAACCGCGTTTTTTTTATTTATGTGATTATTTTTAATTTCCTAACGTTGTTTGTTACACGCTGTATCGTTTTGCTACCGACTAACGCTATTATATGTATTAAAAATGCGGAACCAAAATCACATTAGTTACTGAAAAGGTGTAGCATCATCAT
The DNA here is from genome assembly GCA_018247895.1 of Parnassius honrathi. Classification (NCBI taxonomy): domain Eukaryota; kingdom Metazoa; phylum Arthropoda; class Insecta; order Lepidoptera; family Papilionidae; genus Parnassius; species Parnassius honrathi. The sequence continues at coordinate 6,700 of DWHP01001745.1, read as the reverse complement.
TGAGGTTATAGGTGTTCGTTCTCTCGCGCGTCTGCACAGCGTGGTGATGGTGAATATGGGAAAAGGTTCAAGTTATGCAGTTAGTGCAATCTTGATAAGATATATAGTAAGATGTGCCTCATGGTAGTATAAAAACCATTTTAATTCATCTTGAGTCATGACGTAACTAAAACGTGGTAGATACTCTTTGTACGTAATTCAGCGGCATACGCGGAATGTCAATTTATGATGGCAAGCAAATGGCAAGATTAACATCTAAATGGGCTATGAAAATTGAATCTTGCTGGAAGTCTTGTCGGAGTGATTACACGTCAGCAATATTACGATATTTTCGATGCAATGTTATTGTGCAACAACTTGCTGAGTATATTTCGGCAACGTTACTTCAGCTGTGAACTTCAAACGTGAAGCAACATTGATGATAAACTAAGCAACATTGAACTGCGTTGCTTGATGTATTCGGGAACTTGACGATTTTACAAATGCAATTTGATATTGCAGCAAAACTAGCCTGCTTACAAGCGCCTTTACTCGTATATGTACATACAGCGTTAAATAGACCATAGAGATTGCAGTTCTCTATATGCCGGTGAGGTTGTGTTACCAAATATATGTGTAAGTGAAACGTATATAAGGTGATACACTTATTAAATTTACAAAGAATAGAAAAAAATAACACTTTTTAAATTGCGTATTCCTATAGATTTTGTGTAGTGTATTGGGTAATGTGTAGTGTAGAGCCGTGGTAGCTTAGATGGTTAGCGCTCGCTGTAAATTTCACACTACTCGAGCAACCCGGGTTCGATCCCCGCCGGCACCAATGAAATCGTTAATTGCAATTTTAAGTGCTAATTTACCACGTATTCGGCGATGAAAAAAACATCGTGAGGAAATCTGCATGTCTGAGAAATAAGAAAAAAATTATTTCGATGACGTGAAGTTCGCCATCTCGCATTGGGGAAGCATGGCGGACATTTCCTTGCCCTCAAATCTCTCTGAAATGAGAGGAGACCTGTGCCCTGTGTGTGTGTGAGACGTTTATAGGTTATAAAATTAACTTTTATAGATTTTGTGTACGAAAATTATACGGGCTAATGAGAAAGAAATAGAAGTGGTTATTTTTAAGTGGGTAAGTATATCGACCAGTAAATTTTAACATATTATAAAATATTTCCTGCCATGAAAATAATTGCTACTTTGCGAACGCGACGTTAGTTTCAATACAGACGTAATTTTGAACGAAGCAAATATGTACTAACCAGTGTAATCTTAGGAACATTAGGCTGACTGCAAGCAATGTAATTTAGCTCGCAAATGTCGGTATTTCTAGTGGGGTATAATAAGCCACCCCTGGGTAACAAAGCTGCGAGGTCGGCAGCAAATAATTATGTAATACGTTCATGTTACTTTGAAAGCACCTTACGGAATACTTTTTCATGAATATTTTATGTTAACCTTGCCTTGTATGTTGACGAGAATATAAAGCATTTGCATTTCGATGCAAAAAAAACGAGTGTTATGACCACACGACTGAAGTAAAACTTCTTTAGCCATGTATATACATATACGTATATAAATTTTTTACAAATATTTAATTTTATTATCGGCTTCCTTCCGTAACTTGTTGTTATTCATCCGAAAATTCACAAAACACGAACTTTAAAATTAATTTAAAATTTTATTTACTATTAGTAGAACATTTAATGTATTGAACAAAATATTAATTCATAAAATACGGAACGTAACTGGATATGAGAGAAAAAGAGAAAGAAAATGAGCGCGCGCACTGCTCTCTCTTGTTTATATCTGCCACTCAACTCTCGTTCGCCTCGCCCGATCACACTTTTCGTAACGCTTTCGTCACGCGTTCTCCAGCTTACTCCCCAAGTCAAGCGCGCGTAAAAAAGTTTTACTTCAATAATCTATTTCTATCACTCCTTCATTAAATGTTGATTACATTCTATCAGAAGTCCACTGCTGAACATAGACCTTCCCACGCATGTCAGTAGGTTGTTTGCTACGTTTGCCACGCATGACAAGTTTGGTTGTTATGGGTTGTCATCAGGAAGATGCTGCCACCGATCTCACGTTTCATTCTCCACTATCACCTCTTACGATACCTACGGGACGATATGAGGTAGGAAGTTATTAGACACGATTTATCTTATTATATTTATATGACACTAGTGGACCCAGCAGACGTCCAGTCCTAAAAATAGAAAAAACCCTAGAATCCAATTGTATCACCACCTATCTGGTCCCATTATGAATCAAAATAATCCAGAGATATTATCATAATCTGTGGCTTTAAAGTTAAGGTCTTGCAAAGGTTATAATTATTAGTTCGTTATGTTTTCCCTTAAAGACACAAATATAACTGAGCGTTCTTTTGAAAAATCATGCTATGAAATAAAATAGAATAAAAATTAATGAAATGGGAATCATAATTAAAATTCTACATTAATAAAATTAAATTGATGAGTATAATAAAAATAACAAAAATAGTAAAATAATAAAAATCAATAAAATTAGTCAAAATTGTCATTCAAGCACTCATTAATTTTATTAAAACATTGTCTATTAATAACTCATTTAGCGCCTTTCTAAATTTACAAGTTCGTATTTTTTATTTAGTAGGGTAGTTTATTATAAATTCATGGGGCAATAACAAAAAAACTTTTTTTAGCGATTCGCACACATAATCTACAGAACATAAAACCAACATAAATATATATAATTGTTGGTGTGTCTGTTAGTGATCGTGTAGCTTCTGTACGACTTGAAAGATTGTTTTGTCGAGAAGATGTTTCATAGCTATGAATTTAAATGCTGGAATCCGAAAGGTGGTGCTGTTGTCGAGTTATAAATATTTTATTAATTTTTACGAAAAACTCCAGAGAAAATTGATAGGCAAACTCATTGCGCCACCTACCGGAAAGAGCAAGACAACTTTTGCTATCCAGCTAGTATTATATTATAATCGTTGGTACGTTTGTTAGTGAGCGTGTAATTTCTTTTCGACTTGACCGATGAAAGTCGTCTTGTATCTTCACACAACATATATTTGTATAGTCGACAGGTTGAGACGATGGATCATATCTGGGTCCGATAGGTGCTAAAGTCACGTTATTAAAAAATTCTATAATTATGTATCAACCTATAATTATGTAAAAATTATATTATTTTATAATTATGTAAAAATGAAACAAAAGTATTTAAAAAATTATAATTTCGTTTGTCGAACGTCAATATGTCATATAATCTATTAGTTCCAAAAAGACATTCATAAAATCGTCGGTCGAGTTATTAATAAATTTTATATTTACAAGGTAAAAAGTCTGAAGTGAATTTGGAGTAAACATCATCTACTGTAAAGAAGAGCGTCTTTACGACGAATCTAAATGTTACTTAAATGACGGCGATATGTGTAAACGTACCGTAAACTGTAGACTCTTGATCGTAAAGGAATCTCTATGAATAAAGAGAACAATGACTCTGCTTTTATCATATTTGATCCACGATACAAAAATGTTTTCTTAATTTAATTTACGACTATGTGACTCATACGTAAAATTTCCGTTGCAAAATTGTTATATATTTTGAACTGATACCTTATCACGTAGTCATTTCCACTTATCTACATGTTGCGTTATTTTCTAATACTCAGGCAATATTATAAAAAAACACAAATTTTGCGATAACTTAACATGGGTGTGATTTTTTACTAATAGCAACTGATGAATAACACACCTCTTAAATCCGCGGTCCGAACATACTATACGATTCTAGTTTTACCCAATTGCTGAGCAAGGTGTCACATGAATAGATACATTTTATATAATCACGCTTTTATAGAATATCGGAGTAAAATGGGATAGCAGCTTAATGCTGCTGTATTTTGAATGATGAGTGTAGAGAACCGGATACCCATTTTACTAGAACCGAAGCATTGCATCTGGGGTGACAATGTATCTGCATTTTATTCCTAATCCTTATATAGATATCTATGGGTCAAAGCATCCACTACCCATCAGTGCTCGTTTGTCAACCTTATTCTATTAAAAATGTATTCTTGAAAAAGTTTTTAAATTTATTTTTGTCACTTCTTTTTTCGTGATGGTTTTCTTTAACGCCGATGATGCGTAATGTAAATCAGAGCTTGAAGTTAACAACTTCAGAGATTGTGTACGAATTGCTCGTACTCGTGTGATAAGAATTTCGTTATTCAGACAATTGTTTGAGAAAAATGTTTTTAGAGAAATGAGTTATTGATTCAAACGCCTATTGTGCTAATTTTGCACATCAGAAATTGAACGAAATATGTTGCGAATTGAAGATGGCCATATTCAATTGTCAAAAATCACAATCTAATATTTGTTTATAAAATGTAATGTGCGCAATATTGTACAACATTGCATTATATTTTGGAAACGATATAATTCCGCATGACGTGGCATCGGAATTAATTTATCGCCAGCGATTTAATGTCTATGTTTCACATATACCGATAGTTGTTGGGAGCACAATTTCGAAGTTGTTGACGAGTATGTTTACCTGGAACGAATAGTCCGACTACTTAAGTCCAACTTCGACCGAGCGGTTAATCGACGGATTCAACTCGGCTGGGCAGCGATCGGGAAATTACGACACATCTTTTCGTCAGGCATACATCAAAATCTCAAAACGAGATTGTACTTGAGATTGAAGAAAACGAGATCGAGATTGTATTTCTAGTCGTGCGTACCTCAAAACCTCACAACTAGATTGTACAACCAGTGCGTGTTGCCAGTGATGACCTATGGATCTGAGACGTGGTTCTTCACTGTTGGCCGTATGAGGAAGCTCAAGGTCGCTCAGCGAGCTATGGAGAGGGTTATGCTCGGAGTTTCTTTGCGTAATAGACTTAGGAATGAGGTTGTCCGCAGTAGAACTAGAGTAACTGACATAGCCCAACGGATTTATAAGTTGAAGTGGCAATGGGCCGGCAATATAGCTCAAAGAACCGACAACCGAGGGGGAAGAAAGTTTCCGGAGTGGCAGCCTCGTACTGGCGGGCGAAGTGTAGGGCGTTCCCTGGCTAGATGGAGTGACGACCTGGTAAGACACGCAAGAAGTCGATGGATGCAGGTGGTTCAGGACCGTGCTTTGTGGCATTCCTTGGCGAAAGCCTACGTTCAGCGGCCTATATATATATGTTCAGACTTGTGAAGGGCTGTAATGATGATGATGGTATCTTAGTATTCATGTAAGGAATGTGATTGATTATCGTCAAGGTGGGTTTATTTTGTCCAAGCAAGGGTTAAAAGTATTTAAATAAAACTATTTTTTACGGATTATTTTATATTTCCGACGTTTCGAGCATTTTACAGCATGTATGGTCGCCCGAGGGGGAAGGGGGTTTCTGAGGTTCGACGTCCCAATGTCATAGTTAACCATGGCTACCTCCAGATTGATATTAATAATTTTTGTTCCGATCTACGCAGTATGATATTGTAGTATCTTGAAGTATTTCTTGTATTATGTATATCCACATGTACTTGTTTTTATTCTATGTATGTTTCTTATTAAACCTGTAATCTTTACGAATCCCAGTTCATGGTAAAATCGTATCAGGACACAAAATCTTAAATGAAATAATTCGCATGGAAATAAATGTAACTAGAAATAAGGAATAAACAAATATTTGGATCATTTCCTAACGTTCGGAAAAAATAATTTGTTCGCCGCGTTCTTAAGTTTATAAGCAAAATGACGATTACGATTTAGCAACTTTGTATGTGTGTCTCGCATGCAAAATTTTAGCCGTGCCAACTTGTTAATTTTACAGACATAAGCCGAAAAAGCAACATTAAATGGACGTTTAACATTCTGTGAAAATTTTCCTGTTGTTAAATAAATTTTAAGCTGTTTCAAACTCGTACGCTCTATAAAAGACAGCTTTTAAAGATTAAAAGTCGCATGGGAATTAAGAACAAGATGCTAAGCGGGACTTCATGCACGATTTTGAGATAAGCGTTGAGCGACATTTAATTTAGCTCTTTCATAAGTGCTAGTATTAAAAATGTAATGTTGTTCGACTTATCTCGACACTGTTTAGATATAAACAGGTTTGTTTCTGGCAGACGGAATCAAAAGACTTCATTAAAGTTAAGATAGGAATTTTGAACTTTAATGTGTTTTAAGCACAGCAATAAGAATAAGGTTTTTATCATCTCTACTTTGATACTGAGATATGTTCTCTAGACTCATTTCTATCACAGTAAAAATATTGTGACATTTATTTAGTTTTCTTTCTCACTATGTATTTCAGTATTTGTTAAATAGATGTGATTGTTTTTACGTATAACTTCCCTATTATTATTCCCGCCATTCGCTGTAAGCAACGGTTGTTTGCGAAAAAGGGTTATTTGGAAGAGATATATATTTCATTTTGTATCATTTTAATGTGTATTGGTATACAATAAAAAATATATGGATTGATTGATTAATGTCACATTGCACACAAATATCACATAATGATATGGGATTACGATTTCATGTAGTGCTGGTTTGTAGGCACAATTTTCTCCCTGAGATGTTACACGGGAGTCGTAAATTGGGCGAAATATTTGAAGTATCAAATATGTTACGGCCCAGAGTTGCCCAGACTTGGGTCGACTGGATTGGGGCCCATAGCAAACCAGCTCGACGAGCAACTAAG
>DWHP01001744.1:0-15497 GCA_018247895.1 Parnassius honrathi | reverse complement strand
ATATATATATAATGGTAGGGTTATCAATATTATTTTAAAACGCAAGAATAACACTGAGGTATTACACAATATTTCGTATTTTAAATCTTGAAACATCACTTGAATTAATGAGAACAAAACTTCATATCCGCTGGTTAAAATAAAACATTTTCCTTTTTGTGATAGTCGCAAGCGTATGATAACTCTGGATAATGACCGGCTGCGCGTTGCAACTCCACGATCTATTCTGTATAAGACTGACAAGGCTACCGGAATTACTGCCTCGCCTTGAAGGATCACTTAATAGCAGTACTACAATTGTAAGATACGTAATTGTTTCCGTGCGGTCAGTCTTTTAGCAATTATTTTTAAAATAAAATATGATTATAAATTTTGTATGGATCTATTATTAACATATTTCTAGAATATTTGCAAAAGTACAACTTTTATTAAAACAATTCGGTGAAAGTAATTAAATACGGTTGTTCGAATTAAGTTTCAAAATGGCACGTTCTTGAAATTTATCTATCCTGTAGTGGAATCAGAAAAAAGTTGCAGCTATGGAATAATACGAATGAAAATAAAATAATAATAAAATGAATGCATGTGCCGTGTGTTAGTGGCTTAAATGAATTAACAAATCAGCCTATTTATTCTGTAGGTACCACTTTTTTTAAACGATTTTTGATAGATATATCAGTTCCTGATTATGCGTATAGAAAATTCTCATACCGGCGGCAGTAAACATATTCAAAAGGTGCGAGACATTTTAGAGGCTTATATTAAGCAGTAGTTTTTAGGGTTTCAAACTAAAAGAACACGATTAATCCTATAAAGAATTCTATGATTTCTACTATTTGGACAAATTTTGACTAAAAAATTCCAAGAATGAAATAAATGAAAACAAATATATATAATTATATGAGTGAAAGTATGAAGTTTTCGTTTTAATTGTGTGGTCACTGAATTAAAATTAAACCTGTATGGTCCATTCTGTAGGGTCCTGTATGGTTCGTTTGGAGAGGATATAAATAACAAACGCACTGTGTGGTTTTGGTTCTTGTTAATCGCTTTCTTCATAGAAACCTTGACTTGAAGAATGAACTACCAGAAAGTACAGAAGGCTAACAATGATTTAAAAGTTAGGATCCGATTTTTATCTAATAATCCACAAATTAGCGTCGTAACGTTAGTTTACCCAAAACATTCATGTCTCATTGCACCAAATTGGATAACAAAAATCGAAAAATGGGTGACTAAAAAGCGAAAATAGCATAATATTACTTATCCGGATATAGGAGCACGCAATGAAGTGATTTTAGACAGTTGCACCGTGTGGCGATATGCATTTTGTTCAATTTGTACGATAATCGCAAGCGGACAACGCAATTGGTAGCTGAACACAGGTCCAATGCTGACCTGGGTTCAGCCATTACGTAATGCCCTCAATCGAAGGTCACCCATTCAAAAATTATGGTAACTGTTTGAATATTTCATGGTGTAAATCACCAGAGCTTTTTGAGATCCCAGGTATCAATAACCGCAAATATCTATTGTGAAGAATTTCGAACAATTATGGATATTCTCGAAGGAACATTCCTGCTTCATTACTCCATGATAACGCAAAACTGCATACTCGACAAACCGTTTTAACATTAAAGACGTACACTTAGAAACCATATATCTAGCCTTAACCAATTGGACTTGCTTGTTTGTAATGATGATCATGATGATGATGTCATTATTACAGCCATCACAACCTCACTGCTAAATGTACTTAGGCTGCCTCCATAACTTATGGTCCTGAGTCACCTGCATCCATCGACTTCCTGCATGTCTTACCAGGTGTCGTACCAACTGGTAGGGGGTCGCCCTACACTTCGTTTACCGGTACGAGGCCGTCACTCAAGAGCATTTATTCTCTGACTGTAGTCGTACCTTAGAGCTATATGGTCGGTCGTTTGCTACTTCGGCTTACTGATCCAGTGGGCTATTTCGGTTACTCTGGTTTTACTGCAAATATTCTCATTACGAAATCTATCACACAGATAAACTCTATAGCTCGCTGAGTGACCTTGAGCTTCCTCATAATGCCAGCAGTAAAAGAACACGTCTCACTTCTCGACTGCTTTGACCTCACGGTCGAAGTCGGGCTTACCTTAAAAAAATAACTGCCTGCAATCACTACGATTATTAAAACAAAATCTGGTGTAACCATCGCAATATTACCGTGGTATTTGAATGGTATGCGACGAAAATTACCAACCAACCGCAATAAACGAAAACACTAAAACGTAATAATGATAATGATGATGTTCTTTTACTCGCCTTGAGCGATAAATTATCTGTATAAGATATTTATAACTATATTTTATTTTTAATTTTTGATTTTAGAAGATGTAAATTAAAGGCAAACGTAAAAATATATAAGTTATTTTACTAGAAGCAATTACGTAAATATTTTGATGTTTTTGGCTAATGTTTTTATAGTGTTGTTAGTTTTTTTTTGCAGTTACTGTAGCTCGTTGGTTCTTGCAACCAACTTCAAACAAAGATGTGTTGCACCCCTGCACTGCATCGATATATATGTACTTATTACGCACTAGATTTCGCATTTCGAACACTGATTATGTTCAACTGAACTGTACTGCAATCCGCACACCTGTTATTGTGGTTTCGATATTCATGCAGTGCGGAGCGACGCTAATAATAATTTTATATTAAATGAGCACATATGCAAAATAAACACAAATTAAAACAAAAATGTACTCGATTAACAATACAATCTAAATAAACAATTATTTATTATGACCATTTTCGCGGGTTTATATCAACTGCGCATGCGCGACTCTACTGTTTCCCGCGCATGCGCGTGCACATTTTTTGTTTGGAATAACTTTTTTAGTACCAGGGTATTAGTGTTCTGTGTTTAGTACGTAGTACATATAACTCAATGTTATATCGACTTTCTTTCTTACGTTTCAAACTGAAACACAATAACGTATACGCTTTTGAGAAATGGGTAAGATAGTGTTAATGAAATGAAATATTTTTATTTTCTCTTCGTAAGGAGTTCAAATTTTGTTTATTTCCTACTCAGACAGACTTCTTAGTAATAAGGGACCCCACCACCACCAAGTGTTATTTTTATATTTACATATTATATAGTACGTGAGGGTAATATGGTCATCCGGTTATTATGGTTACTTTCTCATAACTAAAAACCACAGCCTTGTTTGCATAGATGACTCTGTGATACGATAGCTCCTTATCAGTCAATCAAATATTAAAGGGTCAAAAGGACGCTGCTTCATCGACGCCCTTTTGACAGTTGACATTATATAATAGTAAATATTTTAGTCGATTTTTTTATGGTCAAGTGTAGTTAGTTTTTTTTTCTTAAGTTGATTTTTCAAAGTGTTTATACCTAATTATAGCCAAGGCTTGTTTTGTTTTGTTTTTTCTTAATATATTAGTTATAGTTATAACTTACAATATACGAATTTGTGTTTTTATCTCTTGCTAATTTTGGTTTTATAGGGCGAAAACGCTTAAAGTGACCATATTACGCTCACGTACCTTATATAGTATTCATTACAACAAAAATAATAGTCCTAGTATATTATCATACAGTCCTATTCTCCATTGATAGTGCCAAGACCACTGGCTACGTTACTAAGCTAAATGACAATACTTAGCTTTTGACTAAGGAAACATTTTTCAATCACCACTTGTCTCCGGCGGTGACGACTAGTAGCGAATACATTACCTATAGCAACTTATATTTTTACAAAACTCGTGTTACTACAATATGTACTGCGCAGTGACTACAGTACACTACAGTAGCTTAAATCATCAGCTCAAAGACCATCATCCATCATAAACCAGTGTACACAAATCATTTATACTTCTAACATCAACTACTACTCCGCAATAAATCACGTTACACTTACCGTCTTCCCTCGAATCATAAAATAAACTTTCCATCCTTTATAGCAAATTTAGCGCAAACAAATCAATCAACTTCCGTCGCGATATGTAGACGTATTTTACGGTAGAGTTATCATAGAAATAATCGCAGGCTATTTGTTAACGTGGCGTGTTACAAAGGTGCACACGCATCGCCACACGTGCGATCATCTTTGTGCTTACGACCACCTTATTAAGGACCCACTTGCCTTGATATTGTGGATTACAATGGATTTCAAAGGCGCTAGTGCGGACCAAGATGATTTGGTCGAGTTTGTTTTGTATACAGGCGGCAGAATCTAATTCTCGGGCGGCACAACGCGTCACGATTCATCAGTGAGGTCTGCGTTGGAGGCAGGTTGCACACGACCGCGCATAAATTATAAAGACGCTCCCGGCAAATATAGCCTTGCATAACTTAGCAGCCTTCTCCTATGAAGCTTCGATACGGGTAAAGTGTCTGATGCTGTAAATATTTTATTTAAATTTTAATTAAATATGCTGGAATCCACATAATACTATTAAAATATTTGTTTTTAACAATATTAGGTATCTTACATATCTTTTACTATTTGAACCGGCTTAACATCTTATTAAGTAAAGTTACAGCCTATATACGTCCCACTGTTGGACACAGGCCTCCTCTCATTTCTGAAAGGGTAATACCTCAACACTCATGAGTAATACGCATCTGTATTTTGGTTATTAATCGAGGACAATTAAAGTGCCCATTTGTTTCTCTAAAAAAACAACTTCTTTAAGGTATAATAGCTGTATTAATTGATGTTACTCGTCACGTAAATTACTTTTCTCCAGATACACGTTTGATGTATTTTTTAGTAATAAATTTTTAAGTAATGTGCTATATTTCACTAACAGGGATTTTTATAAAATTTATAACTCAATATATGATACATCATATAACAATATACGATGTATCATATATTGTTGCTGCTTCCACCTCATTAATTACAAGTCTTTGAAATTAATTTTTAAGTTTGGCTTATGCATAATTTAAAGCGTTATTGATGTATTTCAAATTTATAAGTATTTATCCTTCTGAACGAAAATATTCCGCCGCCGTGTAGTGGCGGTGTAAAAATACCCACCACCCTGTATCATCCAGTGTGTGTCGTGCCTAATAGCGACTAAAAATAAAATATGCCTACTATGAGGCAATCAATGGAGGAGGTCTAAGTTCAGCAGTGGACTTTAATAGACTGTAACAGTAATAGTTTTTAAAAGAAGTTTTCTTCCTTGTACAATTTCCTTGTGGAATCGACTACGACTTAGGGACTTTCACGAACAGAGCCTACTCCGTTTTAAAAGGCCGGCAACGCATCTGCAATTCCCCTGGTGTCGCAGTTGCTCATGAACGGCGGTAATCACTTACCATCAGGTGCGCCGTATGCTCGTTTGCCTCCTCTCCTAAAAAAAAAAAGAAACTAATATTTTTATTTAATTTTTATTAAGAAAAACCACTTTATAATCAACATCAAAAAGTAACCACTAACGTCGTTTCTTACTCGGCCATTGTTGTATCCATTCCGCATGTAAATCGGCTACCTCATAAATAAATAAGGTAAAGTCGTGTTGCGTTTGTGTGGGTGTAGATAAAGCGCATCTAACAGCGGCATCGGCGCGCGGTAGAGAAGCGAGGCGCGCGACCGCGACGACCTCGCAGCGACCGCACGCCTCTGCTTTAGCCTCTACTATTCGCTCCGCGTACAATCGTGGAGATCAGTGCTTTGAGATATTTTATTTAATGATTATTCGTAATTTTTATTTTATTTTATAGCATTTAGGCTAAAAACACAGTCCAACGTGATAAGTAGAGGCTGTGATGATATGTGAAACATAATATACAATACATCTACATAATATACAATATGTCCTCGATTACGAAACAAAATGCAGATGCGTTGTAACCCTTGAAAACTAAAGTTTACCTGTGGACTAAGGAACGCTTCGTTCCCTGTAAAAGTGACATCATTATCATAATTTGTCGTTATATATTTCTGTTAGACTAAGTGAAGTTTGATTCATTTGGCTATTTGGTATGTTAATTCAATTATATTCTAAAGAAACATTATTTATAGCGTATAGTACGACTTAATTCACACTCCTAAAAACTAAGATAGGATAGTTTATTTAAAAATGGGTATTACAAAACTACTGTTTAATACTTACATATGAACTTTTGAAGAACTGTTTGCCGGAGGTGAAAATAGATTGTCTGGATATCAATCCACTCGGTGTGCTTATAGTAAAGTAGAAATTTAATTAGATGGAGCATAGATAGTATGTAGTAGAATATCAATTATGAAACCAAAAAGGAAAAGCTACTTCTGTATCAACCGTCAATTGAAACCAATTTTGAACAATTATGGCGTATTCCTCTTTCATTGTTTTGTAACAATTTACATGTTTTGCACTTGTGACAGTCTAGAATACCAACGCATTGCTGACTTTACTCACCTTTGTACAATTATATCATTCTTAAAAAAATAAACAGACTTCGTTTATATTCGGATCTGGTTGTTACATCGGAATACTGTGAATATACTTATACTTTTAAAAAAATTGAATAATCGATTAACTTACTTAGGGGTACTGTGTTATTATATGTAGTTTCTTTGATGGTATTACGTGATAGAGCCAAATGGTGGAGTAAATGCTGCTGTGTTCTGCATGGTGAAAGTAGTGGACCAAAGATCTACTTACTGGTAACGAGGCATTCCATCTTAGGCCACAGGAGTGACAACGTATCTGCATTACGATTCAATCGATGATCGATATAGATATCTGTGGGATTTAGCATCCACTTGCCATCAGATGGACTGTGTGCCCATTTGTGACCCTAATTCGATAAGAACGTATATTTCGACCACAAAATGACGGCGCTCCCCTCTCCGCCACGAGTGATGTGTCACAGTCTACACTTAACGTAACAAATACTTTGATTTTTCAGCTATCGAGTGGTGTAATGTAATTTTTAATTGATATTCTCTTTTTAGAAGTCATTTAAAATATATGTGAAATGTAACGGAGACATTTGTGTGCCGGATGATCGAGCCGCACGCTGGGCGCGGGCGGCGCGTGGCTGGGAACCGACGGCGCGCGCGCGTTCTCACGGCCCCTCTGACCCGTCCCTCCCGCGCCCTCCGCATACCGCCTCCACAGTCTTCACAGCCTCTCTCACCGCGTGAGCCTTCCGTATACGAATGCTATTTGCAAAATTGAAGAATTGATGGTACTTGATTGTTATAACACAAGGGTGAGGAAGAAAAGTCTAGAGCTTTATCACCACTTGGTGGAATTGTAGTCAGGCAAAAAACAATGCACCAATTTTTTTCTTTTCCTGCCACCAGGTGAACAAGGCTCTGGTGGCCATCATGGTAGCGGAAAATTCATCTAAGAACAATAAAGTATGTACTCGCACTGACACATTCTTGGCAAATCTCCAGCGGTCAACTTAAGAAGGAAGATTATGTGATTACATTATTATGACCAGGGTCGTTTAAGACTATTCAGGAATCCGAGGGTATTCAAATTTCAGGGGCCTTAAGTAAAAAAAAAAATACATTTTGGATATATACTATATATTGTTAAGGAGTGTGATCGGGGAGATTTTGTGTTTTTCTGCGACGGGTCTTGCAGAGCTTAACTCGGGTCAGTTTTCACGAACTTGTCATTTATATCGTCTACTGTATTGCAATCTTCTTTGGATTTGAGCACGAGAGGGACGGAGCGTTGACTTCATTAGACGTGACCTCTCTAACTTAACAATAAGGTTCAGTGCGCCTCTTAACATTCGGTAAACGCTACCAATATTCACCCTCGCGATCACTGCGACACCATTGAATGGTACCTGTTCTGGTCGTCATAATAAAGTCAATCTCATTTTCTGTTACATAATGATAGTGTCAGAATACTATAAATTCGGAGGACTTAAACATTGGGTATAAAATTGGCGTTTTATAATTATTGTAGGAAGGTGTTGTACTGCTCGTATATACGTCTCTCACTACTGTGCGCAGGCGTCCCCTTATTTTTGAAAGGCTTATGAGGCAATGGTCCGCTGCGGTGCTCCGGTGCGTGTTGGGGGATTTCACAAGTCCTCGAAATATCATAAGATTGATATAAGATATAAATTATAAGATAATAATGATGTATGGTATTATTCTTTGAGTGACACCTTAACAATACTAGATTCATTCTAATTATTATCTTATTAAAATAAAACTACACCATAATATATTAATACTAATAACGATGGTATTAAAATATGATAACAAATTAACACGAAGAATAAAGCAAGGGCAGCATGTATTAAATAAATATGTTATCTTTTTTGTCTCAGCAACGGTAGCAGTCAGTTTACCTGTATTATAAATCAAGCGATCCCAATCAATTTCGTTTTGACCACTTTTGTGTTATATTTTTAGTTATTTTGTGATTTTTTTCGGATAATAAAAGTTATTCATTGCCATTGGCACAACCCTTTAACCTTTCCTCAATATCAGTTTTTGAATTGTTTAACGTCGAGAAATCATTAGAAGTATATATGAAATATTTTTTTGGAATGAAATGCACTGGCCCATGAAATCATGGGCTACAGTGATTACTTACCATAAGGTGGGCCATACGCTTGTGTACCACCTTTTTATAACAAAAAAAGATAATGAGTAAATAAAATGCTATTGCTATAGTTTGTACATAGCAGAGGCTGTTTAACGCCTAATAGAGCTATTAATTTAAACACCAAAATAAAATTAAAAAACAGTTTCGCAAATTTCAAATTCTACACTTTAAACAAATGTAAAATATGTTTCACTTTTTCTTTTTTAAATACTATAAAAAAATATTTGTTTTGTTGTAAATTTCTCGAGAAGACCAATTTTTACAAGACCGGGCCCTCAATATTTTTAAGCAGGAATTATGATAATGAGAACGGCTTCGCCCGGGTGGTTTCTAGATCTCGGCAATAGCATCATCTGACGGGTGCTACTGTAAATCTAAATCATCCAAGGATACACTCAAATACAATTAAAAAAAAATACATCAAAATCGGTCCACCCTTCTAGGAGGAATTATATTTAAAATATATATTTATTAATAATTTAGTATTGGAGTTACAGCTAAAATCAATAGTCGAACAAAGTCATCATCATCACATCCCATCACAACTCCACTGCTGAACATGGGCCCCCCCTATTGATTGCCACAAATCACGGAAAACTAGCTATGTGATTAATTTTAAGTCATGTAAAAGAGAGTATTTTTCGTGCGTTCGTAAACTTTTTTATTCGTTATTTACGTGAATGACATTCAATACTTGTCATTTATTTCCCTGAACATTGTTGTTAAGTTTCAACGGATTCTGTCATTTCAAGCCTACGCTTTAGAATTTAGGATTTAAACTCAAATTAAGACTGATTTTAAAGTGTATGTCGTAAGACACGAAATAAATGTTTGCAGTTTCTGCTGCATTTAAACAAGACTTAGCGTGGGAATGGGGATTAAACGTTCAAGCTTTCGCCGGCACCGTAAATTCCATAACAATTTTTGTGCTGCTCGGTGCACATTTTCTTTCGGTACTAACTTTAGAACAACCCAATAGAGTAAATTAACCCATTTATTAAATTAACTTTAGATTTAACGTAAATATACGATTTACTTTAAATTTGAAAACCATTGTAATTGACTGATTAAATCGAAATATTTATTTCATAATAAATGTCTTTTGTATATTTTCATATCTATGTTAATGTAGAACAAATTTAAGTACACTTGGAAAATTACACCAAGGTAACACGTGGTAGTAGGTGTTTATATTTTAGGCAGCATGACGGATACTTAAACTCTGTGGTGATGAATAAAATATTTACTATTTTTTATTAATTTGAATCCTGATGGAGACCAGCAATCAGACTCTCGAAACATTTAAGTCGATATTAAAGTATTTATAACTAAAATATTATGAAATAAAAATACCATCGCTCAACAGACAAGAAATAATATCTATATAGACCATTTATCGTAAACTGATAACAATAACTACTTTAGTTATGATTCTGAGATTATAAATGATAGCGCAGTGAGTTTGGTCGTTCCGTTCTGAAAATTTTGAGCCCCGCAACCAGCCCCGTGGAAAATTGGAGGAAGCAGAAAAACAAGCAAACTGACGGGGATTTACCATATTTATAAAATTGGCACAATATGAGATTGTAAATCGATCTAATCCGATCATTGTAACTTGTTTTAAAATGTAAACCACGAAAATTGGAAACGTCTGTTGTATTACTTGCACTTTGTAGAGACAGTCCAATTTGGCCTAAACAAAAGAATCCGCTTGTAAATGTGAGGTGGAGTGGGTTTATCCGTCGGCATTAGTTATTATACCTTTATGAGAGCTTACACAACTCTCTATCAAACAATCGGGACCTTATCGATAGTTTTATCGACCTACTTATAAGCGTATACTTGATAAAACTTAAAATAACAGAAACTCTCTGTCCGCCCCACTAGCGTAATCTCGCTAGTGCCGATTTCCATTTTCTCAGAACTTTGGTAACTTTTCACTGTGGAGTAAAGAATTCGTCTTCAATGAACTTCCTGTTAAAATTCCACAGTTGCGTCGAAATTATTGTTGACGTTTCAGTTATTTGAATAACTTATTTTTATCTTTTTAAAGTACCAACTTCATTGGTACGAATATCTACCTAAAATAATACATTATGATTCAGAAGGAAATTTAGCCGTATTTATGGTATGGAAGTTTTTACTAGGTGGTAGGAATCCTTTTATATTGGGTGGTGGAATTGGTTTTCTACCTAAAAGACTATCCGAATAAATACCGTCCTCTTACCTCTTTCAGCTGACAAATAGCAATGCTCGCACTACTGTATTCTGGAAGGATATAGAGACACAATACGATTGTATATTGATTTTATTTGATTTTATTTTATAGAATAAGGGTGGCAAACGAGCACACAGTCCACCTGATGGTAAGTGGATGCTGTGGCCCATGAACATCTACATTTATTTTGAATTAAGAATCAACTTGCAGATGCGTTGGCACCCCTGAGGACTAAGATGGGATGCCTTATTTCCAGAAAAAACCCTCTCCGGTTCTCTACAATCACCACGCCGATTGCATGCTGCGATCCATTCTGTTGTAGTCATCAGAGGCGACAAAGCAATTGTAGTCTCCCTTGTTCGAAGTTGGCTGCAGGCGTCTAAGGACTGCGGTGACCGCTCACCGTCGGGTGAACTGTAAGGACTGCAGTGACCGCTCACCGTCAGATGGACCGTAAGTACTGCAGTGACCGCTCACCGTCGGATGGACCGTAAGGACTGCAGTGACCGCTCACCGTCGGGTGGACCGTAAGGACTGCAGTGACCGCTCACCGTCGGGTGGACTGTAAGGACTGCAGTGACCGCTCACCGTCAGGTGGACTGTAAGGACTGCAGTGTCCGCTCACCGTCGCGTGGACTGTAAGGACTGCAGTGACCGCTCACCGTCGGGTGGACTGTAAGGACCGCAGTGACCGCTCACCGTTGGGTAGACTGTGAGGTCTGCAGTGACCGCTCACCGTTGGGTGGACTGTAAGTTCGTTTGTCATTTCAGTTTTATAAAAAAAATGAAACGTAGATTTTATCTTTTTCGTCATAAAGTCTTACTAAGACAAATTACTTTCAAACGTTATGTCACTAACTACTAAGGTTTCATGGCTGAATAGATTTATTCAGCTATTAATAAGATACGTGTGGATAATGCGGTCACCTTAAACTTTGCTGCCCTATAAAACCAAAACTAGGAGGAGGACAAAGACAAAAACACAACGTCGTATAATATAACTAATATATTAAGGAACTAATAGCAAACACGCTTAGGCCATAATTAGGAACACTTCGGAAAAGTTTAATTAAGGAAACTAAAAACACTACACCATACTAAAATCGACTAAAATATTTACTCGACGTCGATAAAGCAGCGCCCTTTTGACCTTTATTATTTGATTGACTGACGAAGAGGTATCGTATCACATAACTATCTAAGCAAACAAGGCTGCAGTTTCTGCATAATAAGAAAGTGACCATGTTAACCGGATGAACAAATTACGTACGAACAAATTACCTCACGTACTATACTATTGAAATTACAAAATAATAAAATTATCATCAGTGTTAAGTCGAAAATCGGACTGAACGGAGCGTCTTTGGAGGGAATTTTGCGCAGCAAGGGACTGCCACAGACTATGATGATTATGATGATAGTAATTCAAGGAAACGCGTCCGTTTGCTAAGTATTTAAAACCAAGTATTTAAATATTATTGAACAGATCATTATCAAATTGGAAACATTCAAATTCATAATGTTTAGGTACTGATTCATTTAGTAAATTTTTTTGTGTTTCAAGAAGTTCTCTGTAGCAGTATTTGAACGATGATTATGTAGTATCTTTATAATGACCGGGTATTGCCCACTTTTTACACACTCATTTTGCGAACATTGAATCTTTTCCGTTCGAGAAGAATGTTCCGTAGTTTCTCACGCCAGCCTCAGGTGCACGTTGTCCGGGTAATGGCTACACGCCGTACCTTATTGAGCGTCATTTTACACAAAAACTAACATTTCTTTCGAATGTCTTATGAATGATTTAAAATGTATATAATAAGCTTCTGGTAAATCGGACTCTTCATTGCGCTTCTCTGTTTGTAATTAACAATAATTTTCAATATTTACCAACGATGGAATCACAGATGTTAATTATGTTTATTGTTCGGGTATTCAGTGTAAAATTCAACAATGAAACAAACTGAGGGGTGCAGGTGCATATAAAAAATGAGTGGTAATACTTATGTATGCACGTTAGTAGATTAGAAGTGTAGTTAACACTTTTGTTTAATTTGAATACACATAATTTATGTACCTAATAAAGGTAAAGCTTAACTGAGAAAAAACCGCGACAAGTTTTCTTCTGGCGGTGTAAGAGATACTTTCACCCCATTCATTTCGTAAGCTCATTTCATAAAATTAGACTATAAAAAATAATTGTAAAAAAAACCTTATGGCTTCCGATTTGTTGCAGTAGTAGTAGTATGCCAGAGTAAAATAGCAGCTTAATGGTACTGTGTTTCTTGTGGTGAGCGTGGAGAACTGGACACCTTTTTTACTTAAAAAGAGGTGACGTCATTTTGTATTCAACCAAATGTGATTTTCAGCGAAGTGACCTTTATTCTATAAAAAAAGAGATTGGAATTGTATTGTAGAGAGAGTAAAACATGCATATTATTATGTTTGTCATCAAAATTTTTAAAATGTTACCAAAGAATAACGATTCCCTTTTCAAAAGTCTGTGGAATGTTTTCAAAGCATGTAACGTTGTAGAGCAACGCTGCAGCTCACAGAAATCTAAATAATAAGGCGTGCCTTATTGTTCTGTGGTGCAGCTATATTATGGTTACACGAATGCGTCGGCCTAAGATAGGAGCTCGGTAAAATAGTAGCTCAATGCCGCTGAATTAGAATCCGTCGGTTGAACTCTCTCGGTCGAAGTTGGATTTACCTAGTCGGACTATCGTCCCAATTAACTCGTCAAAAACTTCGATCTTAGAGCTCCCAACAAATACCGGCACAGGTGTGACATGGACGTTACACATGATCTTTGTTTTGTCCATTGTCTTATGACCTATCCGTTGAGAAACACTATTAAGTTTATTAAGCATAGTGCGATAGATAGATCGTCGGCAAATCGAAGGTGAGTGATGTACTCGTCATTGATGTTAATACCGTATTCTTTCCAGTCCATTAGCTTGAAAACGTCTTCCAATGCAGCGGTGATGAGTTTCGGGGATACAACGTCACCATGTCTTACACCTCTCTGCAGTTGAAAAGGTTTCGTACTCTGGTTCTGTATTCAGATAGCCATCGTAGTACCGCACTGTATGTAATTTAGAACTTCGATATACCGACAGTCAACTTGGCACTGCTAAAGGGACTGTAGCACCGCCCAAATTTCGACGGAATCAAAGGCTTTCTCATGGTCTACATACGCTAGGCAAAGTAGCAGATTGTACTCTTCGCTCTTCTGTACAATTTGCCGAAGGGTTTTTATGTGGTCTGTGGTACTTAAAAAAGCCCTTTCGGAAACCGGCTTGTTCGGTTATATATTTTACGGTTGTATAGGTTACACTATTTATTACGTTCGAATTCTCCTTTGACTATATATTATACAGGTACTTTAGCTTTCTTCTACATACTCAGATTGGATTGGGATATATGAAAGCTTGTTTGTACTTGTAAATTCAACTAATAAAAAAGCCCAGGAAGTGAATATTCAAGCAAACATTCATACCGTTTTAATAATGTATTCACTTACAGCTCTTGTCCCGTGTGTAAAGGCGTACCGGCCAGCCATTAATCGCATAACAATAATCCGACCGCATCGTCGCAGGACTTATCTAGGATGAAGTGCGCGCACGCATGCGACGTGATTGTTTGCATATACAGAGTACCTTTGTCACAGACTTTCATTGATATGTTTTATTAAAAAAATTTAGAATCATTGTCACTTATTTTCTCGTTATGTTACTCGGTTATAGCTATAACAAGCTCTTTGATATGTTTTTTGAATATCAATAGAAAAATCAATTCACTTTAAAAACCTCAATCGTATTTTTAAATGACTGAATATTTTTAAGTCAATAGCGTTATAAAACAAAGTATGGAACTTGTAAAGACAAAAGCATGGAACATTTTATGACATTTGACAACTGGCGCAATTAAACATCATCTCATAAATTGCCAGGCCTAAAACATTCAAGAATTGGTATCAACATCCAAAGGGCTCAGTAGTGCAATCACTAATCCATTTGCCTATGGTAACGATTATACTGTAATAATCAAATAAAGTCTTATGACCCCAGCTAGCTTTTGACTTTGACAGTAACATTGAAAAGAATGCAACTACCATTTATCATTTAGATCAATAAAAAAAAAACGACAGTCAAGGCTGTTTACGAAGTAAATTATAAGTTGTTTAAAACGAAGAGATTATATACAATGCTATTAATTTAACGAAGCTAAGGATGCTTGTGCTAAGTGATTCAAAAAGTTTTTAAATCATCATCATCAATATTATTACAGACCTTTACAAGTCCACTGCCGAACCGGGGCCTAACTCAAGGAATGTCTCAAAGCACGATTCTGATCCACCTGCAGCCATATTGTAACTTGTGGTCTTATTAGGGCCGCAGTCCAAAGACATAACCACAGCGTAAGAAGCACATACAGTCATCGCGTTGACGTTGTCGGAAAAGTCGACATAAACAATAAATTGCTAGGGTTGCCGGAACGAGAAGTAATAAAAAAAATTAAAAACTGACTTTACTTTATTTCACGTTTAAACAAATTCCTATGTACTTGGATACTAACGAAATTTTAATTTCTTATCTTAAATAAGGTGCCGTGGTAGCTCAGATGGTTAGCGCTCGCTGTAAATTTCACAGTACGCGAGCAAACCGGGTTCGATCCCCGCCGG
>DWHP01001743.1:0-15498 GCA_018247895.1 Parnassius honrathi | reverse complement strand
TGTCGATCTTCCTCAATCAGCTTACGCACAGCATCAACGTTTTCTTGGGTGACTGCAGTTTTTGGACGACCTTGACGTGGATCATCACTGAGCTTGACACGTCCACGTTGAAATTCAGCAAACCAGCGATAAATTGTTGTTTTGTATGGGGCTTCATCACCAAATGCAGAAATCATGCGGTCAACATACTGTTTTTGTGTTAAACCACTTCGAAAGTCGTAATAAATCATCGCTCCTGAATTTTATCGAGTCAATTCCATTTTCTCAACGACTAAACAAGTTTGACAAAACCTTGTGACAAGACCGAGAAACTTTTTTATTCGGTTTTTAAAACCAAGGAGTTTTCAATTATATAGAAATATTCCATTCCCGATACTTTTAGTGCAGCCTATGTATTGCAGAATGATTAATGTGAAACGTCAAAAGGTATTTCTTAGGTTTGGTTGATTATAATAATTACTAACATAATATAGAGCTTATAAGCTGCAGCGTGGCTCTACTACTTAAAATACGTTGCCACTTTTAAAAACGTTGGCCACGTTGAAAAACGTTACCACGTTAAAAACATTACCACATTCTATAAACAAAGTTCTGTTTCACCTGTACTACCGCAAAAAAGAAAAAAGGAAATACTGGACGAAGAAGCCGCTCTTAATACATTTCTGTTACCCATGTACAAATTTCACACTCTTAATTGGTATCCATTGTGACTTGTACTCACACGTGTGCTCCGTGCGAAAGTCACCAACGAACTGATTGAAATTGTCCCAATTGCGCTACACACGCGGCAGCGGCAGCTAGATCTAGGGAGCAAGGAAGACCTTGCGCCCCTGCCACCCTGCCGCAGGGGCGTAAGACACATCACAATTAAAGAGGCAATTAAGGGTCATTCCCACTCCTTTACCCTAGATTGCCCCTGCGGCAGGCAAGTGAGTAGCCGCCTTAACACATAGGGCCTGCGCTCACAGACGGCACGGCATGACATACTTCGGCATGCGCAGGACGTGCCAAACAAGTTAAGACGCGCTCGTATATCGAGAGTCTCTGAAATCGCCGCTGCAACGGGCTAGATCAAACCCAGTTTCAATCATGCAGCACTCACATTTCTATAACAATATAAAGTAACGTACGAGGTTGACACTGAAAGTTCTTAGGAAATCAACAACTGAACAAACTAGCAACTTATTAGTTTTATTATATCTTTTCAAAATAGAGTCCATTTACATAAATACATCGCTGCATCCGATGGAACCACTGAGAAAATCACTTTGCCTATTGGGCAAGGGGTCCTTAGGAATATCATTGACAGCCTTTTTCAAACGCAGCCCCCGCTTCCTCGGCGTCAATAAAACGTTTTCCTCGAAGCTTTTCTTTTATTTTCAGAAATAAATAAAAATTGCAAGGTGCGACATCAGGGCTATAGTGCGAGGTCGTTTCTCCCAAACTTTTTCCAAGACAAGTGGCAAGCGATTGTTAATGTACCACTCTGCAGTAACTGTTTTTCGATCGTGTAAATCATCTGTCCTTCCGAAGAACGAGGCAATCATCTTTTTTCCCACGCTTAGACCATTCTTCACTTTAGTTGGCAACTCCTCGGAAGGAAACACCCAGACAATAGATTGTTCAGAAACTAGGAGTTTCAGGATCATAACAATAAATCCAGCTTCCGTCACCCGTATGTATGTCGGACACAGCATTTGAGTCACCTCCGTTAGATCTTTGAACCATTTCATGACGCCAATCAACACAACGGAGTTTAAAAGAACACTCTATTATACAGTATGAGTTCTGCTACAATGGCAAAAGAAGGAGATATGTAGTTTGTCCCAGTAAGTTTCTAAAGACAAAATTTTCGCATAAATATTTCTGCAAACTGAGAGGTTACCTTTATAATAAATTGAATAAACTTTTATCAATTAACTCTCTATCAAAACATGCATGTAAACAAAAATTATAGAAGTGGTTGCTAAATATCTATGAGATTATTATTCTAAAATACACCACCCACACACGCGCACGCACACACGCGCACGCACACGCACACGCACACACTATTACACGTATAGAAATAACTTTAAAAAACATATAGAATGTTTCCATGTTGAAATTTTCTTATTCTTGTATTTCTCTTGTAGTATATTTGAAAATTCGATATGTGCTATCCGTTTGGGTGAGGGCCTCGCGATCTATACTGTGTTATAGATCACTACTAGGTCACTATAGTATCACTATAGGATTACCCTAGTATGGACACCGGTCTCTCACAAAGGTCAAAAATTATCTACAACCGTATTATTTAAGAAATAACGTGAAATTATATACTTTTGTGAAGAGAAAATAAAATGATTTATTATTATATTATTATTAGTTTTGGGACCTCTGTCAAATTATGAGGTATCCACTGGGCACAAAGCTGCCTGACCACTAAATGTTCATGGCGGATTTTGTGCACTTGACTCATACCGATACCTAAGCTTGTACGAATCAGCTGATAAGTCACTCTTTTGTCAGTCTCTATCATACGCCGCACAACACTGATATTATCTTTAGTCGTCGCCGTAGAAGGCCGTCCCCCACGCAGATAATCGGTGTAATTAGTGCGACCGCGTTTAAACTCATTACCAGTTATAAACAGTGGCACGAGATGGGGCTTCATCGTGAAAAGCTAATCGAAGTCTATCATAACTTTCTTGTTGACTTAAATGACATCGAAATTCATAAAAAATCATTGAACGAAAATTTTCTCGCGTTAAATTCATGCTGATGTGACACAGACAATTTTCAATTTGCCGCCAAATCGCAAACAAATGACAAATGAATCAAATACATATAACCCGTACGTATAAAGAATGGGATTATATATGGCGGCTGATCGAGTCCGTACGGTCAATATGCACAATACAAAAACGAAAACCCGCTAATAACGGTATATCGTTATTATGTTAATTAAGACGTTAGTAGTTTGTCCTGAATATATTTAGTGAAATTTTGCCTATTCATTTTATTATGGTAATCGCCTTTTTTTGGTTTCGGCCTTAAATTACCATACCTTATTCAGTAGTAGACTTTAATACGTTGTAACGATAGGGTTACGTACCTAAAGTGTGCCCCGTCACACTTTAGACATTACCCTAAGAACGGACAACGCTTGAAAAAACGAATATTGAATAGCGAATACAATATTTTTGATTTATTATTTTATGTTACATAGTCTGTTTAAATCATTAACAATAAACAAATGGATAGCTACTAGATAAACTTGGTACTAATCATCTTTTTTAATTCGAGTTGCTACCACCGCCTTGCATTACTATATTGCAATGGGAGATAACGTTCCAGATTTTTATCTTCCACAAAATACTTTGTGACGTTATATACTTTCCCGCGTTTACCAAATAACGTAATAGTTAACAAAAACGAAATAACTAACAACGCTTTACAATAAATAATTATCAAAAGCAATAACAGCGACTATACAAAAGTGCAAACGAAATCAACAATAATTATGTAAAAAACTCTCAGAACGTGTTTAGCTCACAAATTTGCGAAACCGGGATATATTTTTAAATTTATAGTATTTTGTTACCAGTAATGCCAATGTCAAGTCGGACTGAAGTTATAGCTCGTACGAAAAACGCATAAAAAATATACTGCATTTTTTGTAGTCTCTACCGGCGGGTGTGAGTATAGATAGCGACAGTGTGCGAGCGAGAGGTAAATAGAGGCGACGCTATTTTCAGTCCCATTCTTTAACCGCACGAGAAGTACACAATATTGGCAAAGAGTTCCATTTTCAAAATTTGAACTTATAATTTTATTATATCATTTACAAATGACCAGTTCTAAAAACTTTCAGTGTCGCCCACGTGTGCATAACATGCTTGCTAATCACGATGTTCACCGATTATTTTCCTAGCAAAATAATCACAACTGGCACAGTAATCTCTATACTTAATATACCGATTGAATTCACTTTAGTGAGGTTACAAAAACTTATTGAAAGTAATTTATACTTTTACCACTGGTTAAGATAAATCATCTGTCCTGGGATGAATCAGCAAGTTTCCCAGGGGGCTCTGTTCTTAAAAAATAATATTGTGCTCTCTAATTTTCTAAATATTTTTCAGCACTGGAACTCATAAATTTTTGCACCTAATTACGTACAAATAATAACTTATTTATATGTTTCTTTATTAATATTCCGTTGAATTATTTTTTTTTACTTATTATAAGCCAGTGCCTGATCACAATCCCACCTGGTGCTAAGAGGTGATGAAACCCTCCATGGTGAATCTCAATGTTTTAACGGAACGAAAGCCTCTTCACTCTTGCCTTGAAGACGCCTAGATTGTATTTGTACGGAAAGGTTATTCCGCCGGCAAATTATTCCACCTACTTTGCTATACGCACTACAAAAGACGAAACAAATTGTTTAGTTCTAATGCGTGAAATATCGTCAACAAAGGGCAATACATAACATGCAAAATTCAATTTTTTATAGAATAATGGTAACATACGAGCACACAGTCCACCTGATGGTAAGTGGATGCTGTGCCCAATAACTTCCCGATATTTTAAA
Organism: Parnassius honrathi; assembly: GCA_018247895.1. Taxonomy (NCBI): domain Eukaryota; kingdom Metazoa; phylum Arthropoda; class Insecta; order Lepidoptera; family Papilionidae; genus Parnassius; species Parnassius honrathi. The sequence goes on along the minus strand of DWHP01001743.1, from coordinate 10,919 downwards.
AAGCATTTATCTTCATAGCGGGAAGTTAAAAACGTTCTGATAAGTATGTAACTTTATTTAGTATTTGCTTAAAAACAGGAACTGTTTGCTTAAAAACATTAAAAACTACAACAGCGTGGCATACCGTACCTGCTGCCCGCCCCGGACGCACAGCGCGACACGGTTCTTGTGCTGAATTACCGGTCTAGAAGTATACATAGAGTTCTTTGTTAAAATGTGTGTGTATATGCAAATGGACTTGTCTATAGCAACCTTCTGTTTAGTGACAAATCTTTGATAAAAACGCTTGTAACACGTTGTTGTTACGCTGGTTACACGAGATTGTTAATTGCAATTTTAAGTGCTGATTTACCACGAGCTCGGCGATGACGAAAAACATCGTGAAGAAACCTGCATGTCTGGGGAATAAGAAAAACATATTTTGAAGATATCATAGCATATAGGCGGTCTTTTAAAAAAGCCTATTCACTCCTGCCTTGAAGACACCCACATTGTTATCGGAAGAAAAGACAGAGGTGGCAACTTGTACCACTCCTTTGCTGTACGCATGATGAAAAACGAAGCAGACCGTGTAGTTCTAATGCAACATGTCGTTTGGTTGCAATGCTTTTTATAGCCGACCTTAAAAGCAGGAAGTTCTCAAAGCAAATGTTTGTTTTTTGAATGTTTGTATGTTACGCGATATCTTCGTCCATGGTGAACCAATTTCGTTTTTCGTTTTTTTAATTAAATTGTTTATAGTACAGGGGTGGCTAATTTGAAATAGTAATTCCACGCTGAAGAGTAAGAAAATAAAATAGGGAAAAGTTTTTAATGTAACAAGGTAGACTACATTTTAGTTTTGAAGCTCTAGTTTGCTTGTAATATACCTTATTAATATACACTTAAAAAGGTCAAAAAAATAAAAACTGACTTTAAAAAATTAAAATATTTTTAATAGGTGCCAAAGTCAGGGCTTTATTTCTTCTATACAATAGCTCTTAGCACCGATTCCAGTTTTATTGTCGTTCGTAAAGTATGGTGGATATGATTTGAATTTCAACAGATTTTAATTAATTTATTTATTTTCTTCAAAATTTTTTACCTCCCGTTCACATGTTACACCCTATTTTTTTCCAGCCGGTAAAAAAGTGTCATTTAGTATATGTAGGAAGGTAGTTAAATAGAATTAATTTACATTCACAAAATACACGGAATACAGGTATACGGAATACAATAAAATGTACTGAGACTAATTTAATAGATGAGAATAATAATTAATTCGTTTTCACGAATTAATTATCCAAAGAGTCAAGGATGAGCTAGTAATGGGAGATACAACAAATGCACCGTCTGTTTTATACAATCGAGACAGGTAGCTACACGAGCGCCACTGCAGGTGCAATGCGCAGGTGTACGGTGCACGTGTTGTTTACAATAATTCCGAATACCCACAGAGGCGCTGCAACATATAAATATTTAAGATTTATTACATGTATCTACCTTTATTCTTGGTTTATTGTAAGTAAATATTCTAAAATTGTGTGTATCCTCTTGCAGTGAAATCATGCAGGCGGGCTCGTCGAAACCGGCCTCGGAAATAATTCGCACGATGACACGGGGCAAAACAAACAGGATATCACCGGAGGCGATCGTCAAGTGAGAATCATACCATATATTCTCTAAAACAGCGTTTTTGCGTCCATTGCTGGGTTTAAACTTTTCTAAAAATACATTATTTAGGAAGCACTTTTGAACGTTACATCGACATTAGAACTTTCTCCAGTATCGTGGGGACGTTTAATATTCACAAATTATTTCACACAGACAAACACTCACTGTTTGCGCCCGTTTGGAAACCGGTTGACAGCGGGCGCGCGGGGGGAGAAGTTCTTGTCGCGATAAGGGCCGCGCCTCTGAATTAGTTGGTTTGAAGCTGCGCACCACAGCGCCGCGTCTGGAGCAAATTGAGCTCGTGAACCTCGAGTTAAATCGAAATCTTTATAAGCGCTTGACGGCCGCCATTGTTTTAGTTTAGTTTCGTTAATAAATGTTATAACAAGGTCTTTCTTTGATATCGAGTGATCGGTTTAACTTCGCTTGTTACCAATTTGTGTCAAGGAATTGTGTAGGCGGGCTTTTAATATCTAACTGAATAAATTGAACCGTAATTGGCATTGAGATGTAACTTACGTGGCATTTTACATAGTACGAAGTGCATTCGTTTATTTGATTGAACTCTAAACCTGAACTATGTATCAACTTAGACTGTAGTTTTGTGCTAAGTAAAGTGAGACTGGAGTTCGGCGCCAGAAGGGAGGGCGCCTTTTGGAGCGGTGCAGCGACGGCGAGTTCCGGCCTGCCTTGGTCACGTCGGCTAAGCACTCACCATACACCTTTCACATACACACCCACACTACCTTCACACCATGCTGACGACGCCTTGGGGTATACCTACTCCTAAACTAGGTAAGTTCTGTTTTTATATGCTAGCCACTGTTTATATAGTAGTAATTTTCCGTAAGCCATTGGGATCTCCCCAGGGGTTGTCCGCCGATTTGGATTGCTGTTCGCCAGGGCAACTCAGGGCCGTAACAGTGAAGAAGTTTTAATAAATAAATTTGTTTTTTCAATTTTTTCGTGTTATTTCAACTTATTTAAAGTTACAACAATAATTGTTGTGCAACTTTACAATATCGTGACTTCTAGCACTAATATTTAAATACAGTCCGTTGCCGCGTGAAATTTAAATTTAAATTGACAACTATATTTAAAAGACAACATTGATCTCTTAACAAAATTTTATATGATATCTATTCGAAATGTTAAAACAGTCAGTAATAAAAATAAGTATTTGCATAGACTTTCATTCATGTGTAATTTATGTATGTTCAACGCTTCCGTGATATGGAAATACTAAGTGCGGCAATATTTTTTTATGTCCTTTACATTTTTAATTAGATACCCCCAGTCTAAAGCGACATGAATAAGCAGAACAAATAATGCGAAATCGAGTTGACAGTTTCTGTTGAATTGCAGAGCCAAACTATTCCTGTAATAAATAAAGGTTTGGCGCCGACTTCGGGTGATGCGATAGCTATCCAGCTCATTCATGCTATACATTGATACTGGGTGTACTAAGGACATCGCAAATAATTACATGTTATGATTTTCTTTTATTTCTCGTTGCGGCTTACCGTTATCTGTCTGTATATTTTAATACGTATCACATCAATTTACTAAACATTTTACACTTTGACTTTTTAAGAATGCTTTAGTTAGATTACTAGGTTTTGTGCGATGGATGGATGGATGGAGCTAAGTTAGAATTCATTGTATAGTTATTAATTGTTACTTTTTGCTTTGTTTATTGTTATGATATGATGTTGTTCGTTAAACATACACAATGCATTAAATACATACTATAAGTCAGTACCTTTAATGCGGATTAAAATCTGGTTTAATATACAAAGCTCAAAGAATAGAAATATGTAAACTAAACTTTGAATGAGTTTCAGTGCGCGTATTCAAACACGTAACGAACTGTTTATTGACATGACGAGTTGAACTACAGTTGTCGGTATTCACAGAAAATATTTGACACTAGTGAGTCACCCTTCCGACGGATTTATATATGTCTTAAGAAATATACTTGTGTACCTTGTAGTTAAAAAGTTATTTAACTATAGCTAATAAAATTACCGTTGGTCAAAAAGCAAATCATTCAGGAGATTTGTTAGTTAAATTATCAGAGTAACGTGTCACTAGGTCTGGGATTGATATTTCAACTGTAAGCATTTTACATAATTTTTATGAATTTTCTAGTATTATTTCTATGATTACTTATTAACTGCGTGTTCAAATTTCGAATTGATAGGTACACGCAGTCCAAGCTGTGCTACCAGCACTAATTTTCTTACAATTTTAATAAGCTGATTTTCTAAGCGATTCTTGGAGAAGTAGTAGTACTGTGTGCACAATATTGTTGTACTTATTCCTGTACTAACTCAATTCAAGCAATGAACTTAATAGTGAAGTAAGCAACGCTGCGCAATTGCGTGATAAAAGGAGATTCAAAAATCTTCGTAATAATTTACGTTTGCGATCATTATCCAAAACATCTGATTAAGAGAGAACGAACAACATCAAAATTTTACCGAAACTGTCATTAACTTTCCCTTCGTATTTAAAGCGACCTTTTTGACTATATTACAATTCGATAATAATTATAAAGTTTCTTGCAAATATGTGTTACCCTTTAAATTATGAAGCTCATCGTCACTTGAATATTTACCTTTTGCAAGCCGAGAATTAAACAAACGACTGTATCTTATTACACTTAATACTTCAAAGCCGGACATGGCCTATTCCCATTGAACGGAGGATTTTTTTGACCATTGCGCTTGCCAGGCGGAATGACTTTCGCATACGGAAACACTCACATGTTTGACGCAGCTTACCGTTGCGAGTTTTTGTATTTTGTTTATATATTTTAACCTAGTTAATATGTAATCGGCGCATAATGATTACTGAGAAGCTCAATAAAACTTATTACTGGATTTTAATTTTGATGACCACGCTAATTCAAAGACAATATAATGTACTTAAGTTAACGGTATAGCGAGAGTAAGATAATCGATCGCCTAATTTCGAACCGTGAGCGACTTAAAAGATGGCAATGTGTAACGCTGAAAACATACATGTTCAAGGTACACAGTAGAACTACCCTCCAGAGAAGACTGACTGATTTGACAGGTTATCGGTGACGAATGATGATTTCCTTATATGGTATACTCATGGGTATAAAAATGGATCTTGACTTAGGCTTTGGAATTTTTGAGGAACGTCCTGTATGTATTAATCCCGAAAATATTAATATATAACTAAGCTTGAGTTTTCTTTGAAATTCACCTTTATTTACTAGGAAAACATTTTTACTATACACCGGTGTGCTAAAATTAACTTGCGAAAAAACTACGACTGTATAATTATCAATAAAATCTTTTTTAGTACTGCGCTGCTAGCGCTGAGATCAAACTTCGTAACCTCGAAGTTAGTTAGAGACAGCTTGGACCGTCTAAACGCCCCGGAGTGTAACAATAAGGTCGTTTTAAGGTAGCTACCGGATAATGCGAGAATTGTAGTCAATGAACTTGCCGACAAGCTCTCATGAGAGAGCTCAAAGAGTATACAATTTGTGAAAGCTATTTTGTGAAATCTCAAAACGCCTAGCCCGATTCACCCTTGAAACTCTTTTCATAATAAATCACTTAAGATCTTGTTTTGATACACCTATTTCCGACATTTGATTGTAAATTAGCTCCAGAAACCCTGAGATTAAGTAACAATAAACTGCGTATTCTGACAAGACCCTTGACTGGACACTGTTGTCTAAAAAAGCAAATGTCCATCCTGGGACTAAACAACTCAAGGATGTGATGATACCGTTCCCTAACAAAAGAAACACATCTGCATATCTTAACTGATTATAGACCCCGAGTGCGCAAACGTATCATCTCATCTGGGAAACTAATATATATACTGTAATTAGCTCAAAAGAAGTGATATTTCTCACAACTGAGCAACTCCTTCAATTTATCGAAAACATAAAGCTTAGCAGTGAACTATAACAATAGCAGCGATCACAATAGATCTTACGGGTATCAGTGATACCTACTGGTCTTTCTAAACCTGCACAGCTGCTTGCACAAAATAAAAAAATCTGGTAACTATGTATGACAGGTCTGGTACTGATATTGTTCCTCTGTCTGACAAGTGGAGATTAAGCCAAATCTTCCTCATACGAAATTCAATTCATGTCGCCCGATGTACTTTTATGAGCCTATGGAGAATATGAAGTAAGTTCAGAGTACTCTCAAACGCACCAGTAGTGAATTGGCACCAGTCAGGCGACAGTAGCCTAATGGCAGGGCGCGGACCGCAAACTTAAAAGGTCGTGACTTATAAGGACTTTTCCGAAAATTTCTTCTTTTATAAATAGTTTACTAAGTTTCTTCATTTTTAAATGGTAGATATACCCTACCTTACCTAGACCCCTAGCTATAATGTCATGTCGTTCGAAAAATCGTTGTCCAGAAAAAAAGTTCTTGAACTGTTTTTCCCTACTCGGGGTTGCAAGTGAAGGTAACAAATAAGTCAGACCTTCCGTAATTTCGTACGTATGTCATAGCGTCTTGCATTTTTTCATGCATGTATCGTGGCGATCCCATGGAAGGTAAAGGCAAGATAACCTGTTGACCTATATTTGTAGCATTTATATTAGCATATTTATTTAAAGCATCTCTTACATGTATATAATCGTCAGTTCTTAACTTTTGTTGGTTTCGGGATATAAAATTCAATCTTTCCGATATCATTTTTGCCATCATGTCGACGCAGTATTGACTGAATAAATCTTGGTAATGATTGTACAGTTTTGAAACGGTTATCTTTGACCATAAGTCTGTATGCTTAGAACTGCATACAGGAAACTGTTTTGTTTTGTGCAGAACCATGTTGCTGTATAGTCAGATAATAGCCATATTCTCCTTACACAAACATCAAAGGATGCTGCAGGGGATCGCAAGCGCGATGCAATTCGGACACTCTTTTTAACTGACCATCTTTACAATGCAGTATTATATCTCTGGGTCCCTTGTCTTCATCTACTAACAGGACGGCAACTTCGTTAGTTGTATTTTCCTCGATGTTGATTTTGTGGTCTGCGATCGGCGTGAATTATTAATTTTAAATTGTCGAAGGAAGAGTTGCTTTCTAAATTGTATTTGAAACTGCGTATATATTCGTTATGGCTATTTGATACGGTCTGTAACTCATTGATCAAATCGGTTTTTAAGGTGGGGGCCATGTTTGATCTCAAAGAAAGTTGGTCCGCATCAGAAATGAAATATATCTTTAAAAATTTCGAGCTTAGACCTGTTGTAGGAAAAAAAACTACCAATTGAATGATAAATCTGACCCTCTATCTTAAAAGTAGACATAAGTTTCCTTCACGAATTTCTTTAGCACCGAACGACGTCGTTTGAAATATTGTATTATATATACTTGCGTATGTTTTTTTAAAAATTGCACAGAATGTGGATGATTACCAGTTAAGAGATCTTTTATTGGTTGTGGCGGTTCTTAATTATCAGAGATAACCACTTTTCCTGCAGCACAATACATACCATTTGGTTCATCACTCCATTTATTTGCAGAACACTTACGAAATGTTTTATTCATTTTGCCTATTTTTACAGTGTTTTGCTGAGCATAATCTACATTGGCATCGTAATTGAAAGCTAATCTATGTCCATGAGCTAAATTTAGATTACGTGCTCTGACTATAACCGCCCGCTGTCTTTCTGTTGCTAGACACTGCGCACGTTCAGCTCTAGACCCTTAGCACGGGCCTGCGATGTTCTTTTTGGTAATCGAGCTGCTGCGAGCACTCAGCGCTAGTCTTCCTATCCCTTGTTGCTGAGAATGCCAATCAGAAAAGCGCTGCGCACGTTCAGCGCTAAATTCCCGAGCACGGACCTGCGATGTTCCCCAGCTTTGGTTAGCAAGCCGCTGTGAATGCTCGGAGCTAGATTCTCCAGCGCGTGCTTGCGAAATATTTTCTCTATTCCTCGAGAGGCGCTGATGATTTTCAAGAGCAGACTCTTCCGTACGGCGTACTCGAGCTACTCCTGTCTGGGACGTCTGAAGGGAAAGTTGTGATTTCCTTTTAGGCATGATATGATGACAATCGCCGAAAATGTCCGATATCCCAAAAACAGAAATACCACAGCTTCGAACTCGAAGAATGAGAACTAAGTAGTATGTGTGCTTTAAGAAACCAAGCAACCAAAACAATTTGAAAGACTAACAACATCCAACCAACTGGAATTTAAATAATAACTGGAGAGGATCATTAATCCGCGGAAAATCTTAACACCGCGATTCAGCAAATGGATAAAACGTCCGTACAAAGCATGTTCTAATGTGGTTCGTGAATGAACGGCGGCATTTTGCGATTTAGTAATTTTATATTATCTTCGAAACTATTTAACCAAATGACATACTGTTTTGGGCAAATCGTATCTCTATAATGTTCTTGTGATCATAATAATATTTTTTCGATAAGGTTTAATATTTTGTTGTACAAAAAATCGTCCAAAGGTAAGTACGTCGAAAAATACTTTTTTTAACACATAAAAACTACTATATCTGCTAAAATATAAAATATAGAAATATGGTGTCCCGGACTTCTTTGTAGAACTATTCAAAGCGGACCAGGTTGCCATACATTGTTTTCAATTATATACAACTGTTAAGGCAACGCCTGGCTAGACAAAAATTGAGATAGTTCGACTAATATGCACGATATCTTTATAATTTATAACTACGAATAATGTAGCTTTCTACCAGTGAAACAATTTTTAAAATTGGTTCATAACTCCGGAGATTACCCCCTACATACAAACTTACAAACAAATGTTACCTCTTTTTAATATTATTATAGAAGTATAGATAAAGACTTGCCAGGCAAACGTTGTTCGGCCCTTTTCGATCGGCATAGTTCTCGATTATTATTTATGATATTATTTTAAATGTATATAATAGAAAGTAAGCATATATCACAACAAATGTGCTTACATATAGAATGTAACTCTATCTTTTTGTAAATTTGAAGTATTAGACTTCTTTTTGCACTCGTTACCACACCAATCAGTATTTTTAAGAGAGCAGTTACAACGACGTAAACGCCTAAAATCGATTTCGTAAACAGTTTTTATAAACGCACAAGATTTTGAAATACAATACCAGCAGAGGAGAATAATCATGCGGGTCATATATTACATAGGTTTGAATGGTCTATCCTAAAACCCTACCAATGTGCAGTGAAACAGAGGAAAGGATGGTAAAAATCGGTGTTATTAAAAATCATTAAATCCTTTGATGGGTCACGGGAAAAATTAAATCCGTTCATATCCAACTGTCAAAACGCATGCAGTCTAGCTTCCAAATATCAAAAATCTATAGTATTCAAATATATACTTAGTCAACTAGAAAGTAGGGCTGAAACAACGTGCAGCATAAAAGATTTCTAATCATTTGAATAGTTTGTAGGTAGAAACTGAGTATATATCAGTCTGGGTTTCGTCCTGGTCATAGTACCACTACTGCATTAATTAATGCTACTGATGATATTAAACAAGGCATGAAAAAAAAATAACAGTACTGGTACTAGTTGATTACTCAAATGCTTTCAACGCAGTCGATCATGAAATCCTTCTTTTCATACTGTCTCATCTGAATTTTGGCCCTACCGAATTGGATTGGTTTGCATCTTATTTTCGCGGTCGCCAGCAGTCAGTCAGTGTGGGGCAACTGTCCTCAGCTTGGGCTGATGTGGATGCTGATGTGTCGCAAGGCAGTATTATTTCTCCTATAATGTTTTCAATTTTTATAAACTTTATTACCTCCATCATCGACTGCTCGTACCATTTGTACGCCTATGACCTTCAGCTTTGTGTGAAATTGGGGATATCCATAATAGGATCAAAAACCTTAACGACGACTTATCAGCTATCAAAGATTGATCTACTCGTTATGGAGTTTTGATCAAGCCTTTGAAATGCCAATCTATACTGGTGGGTAGCTCAAGGATGCTGGCTAAGATTAATCTTGAGACTTACCTCCTATTTATTATGATAGTACTATAATTCCGTTCAGTAACTCTGTTAAAAATCTTGGCCTTCACATTGACAGCACGCTGAATTGGGGAACTCAGGTTTCAGATGTAAAGTCGTAATGTCAATGCCACTTTATGCTCTTTGTATCGTTTAAAACATTTTCTTTCCACAAAATCTCAGATTATGCTTGTATAATCACTCATGTTACGCATAGGTGATTACGCAGATGTGTGTTACCCAGATCGGTCCCAAGATCTTCTGAACAAGCTGGAACGCATCCTCAGTAACCGTATAAGATTTATTTTTGGGCTTCGTAACTGTGGCTTCGTATATTTCGCAATACAGATCTAAGCTAAATTTAAATTGGCTTACTTCTTCGATAATTCTGCATAGACTAGCAATTACTTATTGTGGAAAAGTAAATTAAAAGTGATCATTAAAAATTCATCAAATAGATGTTAAAAGTTTTTTAAGAATTTTATAATATTGTCCCACCAAAAATATAAATGTGTCAAAGGGAAAACAAACGGCTTTCGGTGTTATTGGCTATGGGTCGATAAGAGTCGAGATCAGAACGGACGCCAAGCTCCATAGCAGTTGCTTATAGATTCGCATATTAGTAAATTAACTACCGAAGAGAAGGCTAACTGGAATCCGGCAGAGGCGCAATTCCAGAATATTGCTTGCACTATTTTCCATATTAAATGATCCATTTTCGCCTTTAAATTTCACTATCTTTCCTCATCTTATGATAGGGTCCTACGCTCTTCTTTTAACAACAAAATCTGTATTTCTGTTCACTTCACCGAGTTCTTTGGTAACTCCTTCACAGTTCAGACTACACGCCTTTGGAACGCCTTGCCCGATGACATCATAAAAGCACTATAAGTACACTTAAAAAGTTCGTCCGTGTAAATCCATTAAAGACAAGCATTTTACATGACTCATCCATTTAATATGTATTGCTAAGCAGACGTATATATTCATAGTCATTTGTATGTACTAATTATGTATGTAAGTATTTAAATATGTATATTCGTATATATATGAATGTATTTACATATTTTTATATACGCAAGGATAGGCATATATGTATAGTCAAATTATTAGTAGTATGTATATATTATGTAGTTAATTATCATTTGTTTTGTATTCTTTTGTTTTAAGGATGCAACAAAGAATAAAAAACTTGAGAGGTGTCAAGGGACACCCGGATGGAACGAAGTTCTTATGTTTTGTACCATTGTATTTTGTAATTTC
>DWHP01001742.1:0-15499 GCA_018247895.1 Parnassius honrathi | reverse complement strand
TAATATTTAAAGGAATTAATTTATGTGCATACGATATTAAATTTCCCCTTCAACAACTTGAAATTTATGTTAACCTTTTTATTTTTGTTAAGACTATTGAAAAAATACAGCACGTAGATATATATTAAATAAGACGATTCTCGAGTAAGACATTTAGAAACACTGTAGAATAGTTCAAAAAATACCTTAACATTCTATGTACAAGTAATAAAAAATTAACCTTATAGCTTAAAGTACTCTATTAAATGTATAATGAAATTAATAATCATATTGAGTTATAACTGTTCATAACTCCAAAATATACGAGTTGTAAATAAGAGCCAACAATTAAGCAATATCCGGACAAATTTAATTCGGAATTTGGCTTTGGGGAAATCAAGAAGCTAAACTTGTAGTGGCTACTATTAAAACCTTAGGGGATAATAATAAAGGTATATTTCGACCTTAAATTCTGCTTGAATAGATAACAGAGTAATAGTTGAAGTTGTACCTAGAAAATATATGTTTGAGTATCGCAATTGCAAACCTAGTAATTTATTTAAATTTAATTACAAATTCTTTGAACAGTAGTAAATTCAAAGGTTCTCACCATGTGGTTGTGACTCAAGGGAATCCATCACCTGATACCGTTCCACAGGCTTCGTAAAAGGGGAAATTCGAAAATGCCATAAAATCTTATGGCTTCCGGCATACCATGTCATATATAGCAGACGTAAAGTACAGACCTATTGTAATGCCAAAGTTCAAGTCATCTGGAAATACAATTGCCAATCTGCCCGCCCAGCGTTGCAACTAATGCACATCCCCCTTAAAACGCGAGAGGTCCATAATATACAGCAATGTACTTCTACGGCCTAATAAAGAAGGAGAAGGATAGGTAAACCTGAAGATTTTTAATTTTTTTTATTGTACGCTAACTGTTCCCCGCGACTTCGCCCGCGCGGAATTTATTACGATCGAATTTCATGGGTTTAAATTTTATTGCGGAAAAACCTAGTTCTTTTTTTAAAATAAAAGTAGCTTAAGTTACTCTTTATAACATCAGCTATCTGTCAGAGAAAATCCCGTGAAATGGGTCCAGCCATTCGGAGATTAGCCGGAACAAACAGACAGACAGACTGTTAAACTTTGTTTTTTTTTGTTATAAGTAGGTACAGTATATATCTACTTCATATTAATTTAGTAAACACCTGTTATTTTAGCGTTACAAACGGACACTTCAATTTTATTTATTTGTAGGGACGTTAGATCATCGACGGTATACAAATTAAAACATTAAGACCATCACACATCCGTGTCATCTGGTTCCACAATCTCCGATTAGCCTAACAAGTACCCATTCGAGAACCTCAAATAATAGCGATTTCACAAATTTTATTGTAATAAAAAATTTCAGCACGATATTGATGCTGTAAATAATATTTAATTCATGTAATACTATGACAAAATATGTTACACACCGTTTACTTTGTATGTAAATGTATCATATCCAAAGTAAAAACGATAATTAAATATGTAAATAAATAATCTTTAACATTCTTTATCTTTCGATAAGAAACAAAAATAGGTTAAATATAATTTATGTGTAGGTAACGATTCACATTCTTTAAAAAATATACACAAAACGTAGTATAAGGAATGTGTTAATTTCCTCTTTAAAAGAACACACAGCATTGCAATATGAAACGAAATATAGTAAAAAATATAAAGGTGTGTGAGTAATGATGCGTAACAAATGAACCCGAAAGTTTTATTACTGGCGACGACCCTTTATTCGATCAATTAAGCACATATTTAATTATTTACGAAACGATGTGCCAGTGTAATTCGTAATTAAAATAGGAGTTGGAATTTTCCAATGGAGAAAGAAGGGCATGTGTTATGTGTTAGCGACATAGGAATAAGAGATGACATATAAATATGTAATGGAACCAACAGGTGGCAGGATATATAGCTCCTCAATGCTTAGCCTAAATATTCAAAAAGGTAACTGGAAGAAGCGTCAATGGGCAAGGAAATGAAGACTGCCATTATAGTTAATTCTTCCAGATAGAGAGTATCATATTTAATATCGAAATGCAATCGTCATCATTATCATTATAAAATTATAATTTAACGCGTTATTATCGACTCAGGGCGAGAGGTAGGCATGAAAGAGATTTTATAATTTTTTTCGAAAACCAATATGCATTAAGTTATCAAAATTATTATTAAGTAATAAGTAAGTATTATAAGGAGGTGCTCTTCAATCCAGGTAAGACACATCATTGTATTTAGTCAACGGAAGGTTGCAAATTAATTAATATTTTTATTATTAATAAGTATTATCTTTAACCACTTAAGGTGTAAATAACCATCTCAAAAATTGCTAGATCCAATACTAACTACACTCATTACTAATATGTTTTCTTTTGGTTGTTTTTTATGCTACTCACGCAATCCTTTCTAATAAATTTGTCATCCTGTCACGTGATTTAAGAAAACATAAACCAAATAATCATCTAATAGCTTTAAAAATAAAATTTATGAAAGCTCATGAAATATTTAAAAATTTACTAAATTTACTTGAATTATATTGCAGACATTTAAGTAAATATCCACAGTATGTACCAGCATGAGCTGTTATATTTCTTGCGCGCCTTTAAAACCATTTTCGGATTATTCTTAAGCAAAAAAAAAGTTTTTGCCAACTTAAACAATTCCTCCATGTTCTTTTTTCATTTCTTCCATGATTCTTCTTCTTTCTTTGTAACTTTTAATCAGCAAAGTATAAAAAGGTATGTGTCAATCTTCATGACTCAGATGCTATGCACACTTATTTAACATAAATTACTCCATATTGAAGCATTCAAACAATACTTAGGAAACGTTTTGATCAGGATATTTAAGATCGTATAATATTAAAAATAACTTCATAACGTCATTTTTCACTAAAATAATGATGGTTTCTACATTTTCTTTAATGTTAATCATTTCTATCAAAGCACCATCTTTAAATATCTTCCATAACCTACGTCTTAGCCAAGAGAATTGTTAACCATGTCAGTACAATAGAAAATAACGTTTAACGTAAAAATAGTAACACCTGTTTTATCAAATTTGATGTAATGATTTCATGGTACAATTAGGTAGGCAGGGTAGACATCGAAGAAATCAATCTCATTAATATTTTTACGTGAACTTCTGCCCGCGTGCCAACCACGGAAACAGAAACATCTTTATTGTGAATTTTCTACGGTCACCTTTTATTATAACGTGATAGACAGTATTATATGCGTTGAACTAGGACTCAATCTGTTTATGGTTCAGATTGGATGAAAATTTGAGCAGATGAGATCATTCATCAGATTATGCATGAGGAAGAAACGTCAGAACATTATCACCAATGTTCATATTTAATATTAGTATTGTTTTTTAGTACTTAAAAGACCCGAAAAAGTAAGAATTTTATTAAAATTAAGTTAATCAATTAGTTAGTTAATATCTATTTCTAATTTAGTTAAATCAATATAATTTCTACCGAAACCAGTCAGTTCAGTTCAAGTGTTCGATCGTCTGGTCGTTATAATTTATACAAAGTTATAAAATAACACTTAAATTTAACTTCTTTTAACCAAAAGATGTAATAATCCTGGCAAATTTAGCTTTCCTACGTTTTTATTTAGCTCTGTCTAAAGCGTAGGCCGCAAACAAAGATCCCGCGCACTTTACTGCAGTGATATAAATTAAATGCTTACGTTTCGCTTGCCCAGCTTCGCTAGTTTAATTAAGCGACTCCTTTGTATGTATGTCCTAAGACATGTTACCACCGGTACTCTAAGACCAACGGATACTCTACTGGTTATTGTGGTCGGCTGCTTCTGTTAGAACCGAAGGCTCTGCTTTAGAAAATTTTAAAATATAAAATACTTGAATTTATATTTTAAAATTTTCTTATTATAAAATTCATCTAAAATAATTAGAGTTAAATCTTATAAAGCACGAAATATAAGAAATACGTTTTTGTATTTTAGAATAGTAAACGAGAAGTAAATTTTCAAACACTGGCTCTGCTAAGATTGTATTTTAACATATGCAGAGAATCATTTAATTTATAATTTATTAATATATTTATAACACTTATTGGCTTATAGGGGGTATATTTGCATAGTTGACATCTTGGTAGTTCAGGGCATGGCAATCAAAGTTTTTTTTAGTTATCAGGAATATACTGTTTCAGCTTCCCTGTGTCGCTTTTCACGCCAACCACGGGATAATATGGGGTAGTGGATTCTCTGACGCCGCTACCACGCTACGAATTATGGTGGAAGTCTATGTTTAGCAATGGACTGTTGATAGGCTGTCATGAATGAATGAAATAAGCACGTGAATTTTAATAAAGTTTTAAATGACATAAAACGTGCATAATTTTTTTAAGTTAAATTATTTTGACGATATGCTGTTCTGTATTTAATTTCAACGGAGATGTAAATATATCACGCGGAAAAAATTTACATGGTCGTGAGATTAAATTTTCAAGCGCGATGTTCCCGCCTAATTTTTTCCGGCGCAAACTCATCACATACATCATACCAGGTTTTACACGACATGTTATCGTCCCGTACAAGCTATTTTTATTAAAGCTTACTGTGAAATATTTTAGTCTAATTTTTGCAATATTTACCTGAATTTACCGATGGACGTTTATAATGCTCTGGTCCGTTGCACAAAACACAAACATTCTGGTAGAAGGTTATTCGGAAACTAAAAAACTTTAAGCCGTTTAAGGCCCACTTCTTTAACAAAGGGTGTTTTTTTATTTAACTATCGCTGCTTTCTCGCAACTGGAGACAGCAATCAAACCCTTAACAATATTGTTTTGTAGCCACATACAAAGCAGACTTTCTCCCATTACGTGTACAAAAACCGTAACAATGTGACGCAAGTTAAAAACAGAAATAAGACCCAAAGCGTCAGTAGAACTAGCAACGCGGATCGGACTATCCGAACCACTGGGCAATCGTGACGATACTGAAAAACGGTATTCTTTTATCCAGACATCTTAACGAGTTAGTTTAGGCAAACTTTTGTGATGTGTTCCTTTTTTATGTTTTTTACGGGTCCATATGAGTTCGAATGTTATATTACCCTTCCGACACTAAGGATCCAAAGGAATAGGGTACATCTGCTCTCGCAAGATTGGTCTGCGCCGGAGTGAGTGTGACGCAGATATCTTATTTATTCCTCCCGGTTAGAACGGAGAACACGTTTGGAAAATAATTTGAATACCGAAATGCAGATGGCTTATTTTGTCTGTGAAGCTACGTAACTGCTCCGCCGGACTACAAGTTAATTAAGGTTTGCTTTGCTCATCAATTAAATATCGGCTCTGATTATTTTAATTCAGCAGATGGTGTTCTTTATTTGACTTTTTTTATTATTTGCTTAATTTTAATACACAAAACACTGAATGTCGCTACGGATTTAGTTTTAAACGAATTAAATATCAGTTCAATAAGAATTGATTATATTTTGCTTTCATTTCATAATCCGAGTATAAATCGTTTCAGTCGAATCCCGCACGTTCGTATCTGGGACGATGCATTCGTTCACCGAACGGATTCACTGAGCGAAACACCAAAATTTATTAGGTTAGTAGTTGCCATAGGTCGATAAAACTACACAACGGGGTCAGAAGGACGTAACTTAACATCTTCGCGGCCATTAATATACGACCTTCGACAATACCAATGTAGAGCGAGCTTTCGCGTGGTAGCTTTCGAAGGTTGTAGGACTGGAAAGAGCAATGCGCAGTGCAATTTTCTAATATCTTTTTCACTCTTTCTATGGAGGAGAGGCTAAGCGACATACGGACGTTATAGTGTTGAATTAGCATATTTATTGGTAGTTTTACACGACGAAATAAATTTATCTTACTCCATTGGTCCCGATGGACTTGAACGTGTTTATTTTTTCTTAGAGCGACATCCTCGTTTCCGGTTGCTCGATTAAATAACCTGGGCGTGGTTGCTAAATGTGTGTTTAATTTCTGTTTAGTTATTTTTAACCTTTCTTATAGTATATATTACCTCAGTGGTAATCGCTCTCTTGTTTTTACTTAGTTATTAGCTAAAAACTTATTTATTATATAAGAATTTTTAAGAATATAATTCGCGGTCGTTAATAATTAGTAAGATATTAATTGATTGACACCTCAATTATACATATACCCAATATTTATAAGAGTAAATATTATAATTCTGTTCTCATGGTTAGTAACATTTACTAAAATTCAATGCGAAACATCCTACGTGTCCACTTAAATAGACTCATAATAATAATATTATTATGAGTCTATTATAATATTATTAGGTATAATATTTACCATATACCTACACGCCTGATGGCGCACTGGCAACAGCAATTTTTGTATTTTCTAGATTTCTGTCGAATCTTAAGTGCCCACGGGACGATATGGGGTAGTAAATATTCTTATAACGCCTCTACTAGGTCAATGTTGGCAAGTTAAGTAATTAAGTAAGAGGCTGGTTTTTAAAGTTAAAATAATATCTCCACACAATAATAATCATAATTTGAATAGCAAAAGGTATCAGTAAAATGTGGGTTACACTTTGCTGATTTCTATCTACCTATTAATAAAATAAGTACCTATTCAAAACTAATGTATTGTTCATCAACATACACAAAATCTTAAAAATTGCCTAGTGTGGACGAGTATGTGGCTTATATTTAGTGAACTTAGGTACTTGCCAAGAAAAGGAACAGAAGTGTGGCAGAACGTTCCACTTGTAATTTGTTCTGACTGATTATGGATGGGACACTATTCTTAATCGATTATTTAAATGTGTTTTTTGTTCTCTGACATAAATAATTATTAACTTTAACAACATTAACAACATTATCGTTTATGTATTATATACATAGTGTACGACACGCACAATTGACGTGTTGAGTTATGCTACAGCTATATTGCTATTGTGGTCGTACTAGGAATGGGCCGCATCAACCTGGAAGGATCACGCTCTAAATGTATACCAATTTAAAATAGCAGCTTAACGCTGACATGTTTCGTACGGTGAGTGTAGAGAATTGAAGAGCATTTTTACTGGAAATGGGGCATGCCATCTTAGTCTTAAGGGGTGAAAGCGCAGCCGCTTCTTGGTTCTTTACCGAGGATAGGTAGATGGCGATGTCTGTGGGCCACAGCAACCACTTACCATCTGGAAAGTAAGCCCGTTTGTCACCCTTATTCATGAACACATTAGAAACATTTCTGTTTGTAATCGATATTTTATCACATACTATATCTACCTGTTATTTTGTTAATGTATATTGCTTATAAATATATTTGAAACTCACTTCTAGTCTTTTCTAATTTCTGCCGAAAATGTGCGAAAATTCCGAATCCAAATAATTTTCTTTTATTTTTTTTAAACCTTACCCCCACACTAGGATTTTTCCTGTATCTCAGAGGCAGTTTATATTATAAATTGCTCAAGGGCAAACGTCCAGACCCGGAACAATTACTTATGGGAACTAATAGGTACTTTTTTTGTGCGGCCGTAACTCAATGTTAGATCATTGCGCCACGGAGCCGTCATTTCACACTGGTAAATAAAAGAAAGCAGTATTGTCAGTACCGAGGTTTCTGCTAGGGTCACCAAGTTTTTATATCAAATTGGTATTCTTCTGATATTACCCGTACCTATATATATTTAAGGTAATAGCGAAATAATAAAAACCATAATATAGTAAGTATGTTTTAATTAATGCTTTATTTATAAGAAAATATTTCTTGTTTTCTTATGTCTCTATTAACATCCTCGAGTCCATAGTTAATCTTTATTAAAAATAAATAAATTATATAGTAAGGTTGGCAACCCGTCTGCCCAGTTATGGGAAAAATATGGACAAATCTTCCAAAGTATACCTATGCATAGAAGTTGGTGTGTCCTTAAAATGGTCGATATCAGCAGTGGATTTAAGAAAAAGAGGAAAAAAAATCTGGGACTTATTTAATTTTAACAAGTTTTTAGTACATATTTGTTATTAATTAAAATAATTTTTAATTGCGGAAAATTGAAGTGTATAATTTTGGACTAAGATTTAGTAGGTATAAAACATTTTATTATTTTACCTCCAAATGTTCGATGAAATGTACCTGTAAATAATAAAAACAAACCATTAAAATATTTATAACTGGAGTTGCGATTACTCAGTCATTTTACGGAACGCGCCGTCTACCTGCTCCCAGGCTCCCGGCATATAATCGAATGCGCACATACACGATTCGTAAACGCCTCTGACGGAACCGGTTTGATACAACGCCGGCATACAAATGTACTATCCTTCCAACACATTTGCCGTCTTTCATCAGCGCCAAAACATCACATAAATCCCCCTCGCTCTTGCATGTGAGCCAACTTCACGGCATTGCCTCCAACAACCAATGAACGCGAATCAATCCATCGCCATGTTGAATAATACGACAGAGCTGCCCCCTGTCGTAACTAACGCAAAAGAAGCAGCTCTAAGTTTTCGTATTGGTTTCGTGTATTTTTCCAATATTTAAATGTTTTCAAGAATTGTTTTGTGTATAATCTGTGTGTTTTGGTACGTGTTAAAGTTATTTCGATGAAAAATTTACGGTAAGGTACGGCTTACATGCAAAATTGATGAAAAATATAGAAATATCTGTGGACGCCAACCCAAGCTACTAAAGCTAAATTCAGTCGATGCGCTGTTATATTTTTTAATTTATTTTAGTTATCAATGCAAAAAAAATTATATTCGTATAAATTAATTTAATATGTGTTATGAAAAGAAACACAAGACTCTAAGCTATAATCTTCTTTTTCCTGTGAAGAGTACCTGAATAAAAATACTTCGTCTAGAGTATTTCTTATTGTACCGTATATTAATGTAAAAATTAGGTTTATTGTTAATAACTTTACTTTATAACAATGATTTTAATCCTTTTTACTTAAATAACTTAAAACAATTACTCGATTACGCATATAACTTTGTTTGGTATAACAAAAATGCTCCATTTTTTAAAATATTTAATATAATTATAGAACATTCACACTAAGAACATTTTTTAAGTATCTATCTATTCGTGTAATTAAATACTAAATATAAAACGAGAAAGGGGTAGTGTTGGGATAGCGTAATATTATTTTAACAGCCTGCGGTAGGTTTCTAATAGTAAACATTAACTGTATTGGACAAAATAATCTCATATTATACCTATATAGTTTTATACCAATTTTTATAAATAAAATCCAAATTTTTAACAGTTTCTATGTAGTGTCTACCCAAAATAATTTAGTACTAGACTTATTTAATTGATTATAGTAGTTCTTTTAAACAACGAAACCACAGTCCCGTCGGACCGACGGCGCATGCGTCACGCTTAAATAATAGATAGAACTATGATAAATGTTTATTAAATAATTAAAAAATGCGATTGAAATAATTTCCTTCTTTCTTTAACAGTTTTTCTTAATCTACTAATGAATGAAGTATACTTCGTTTTCGCAATTCAAGTAACTGAGATGTATGACTTGAAAGATTAGCTAATATCTACTCATCGCACAGTAAACACAGCACCGATACCCAAGCTTTACGTTGCCACCCATCACCAGTTTGTTTTCTTTTTATAACGTCTCCCATTCTCCCAATTTCCTTTAGTAAAAATAAAATTATCTCGTCATTTATAAAAAAAACACATTCGTCTAAGCATTTCTTTTTAAACACACCGACAGAGTTTCTTGGATTAAAAATGTAAAAATACTGTTATCATTTAATTTCTAATAATTAAATAAAAAATAAATAATTAAATATTTTAGATAATCAGCAGCATCTTTTTAGGTTTACACTTAGAAATAGGTATTTCGAAAAACTTGCCGACTAGCATGAATTAGTTGAAAAATTTGACAAAAACTGGATTGGTAAACGTGTAGGTACCAGTGCGAAGCTATCACTATCGCACTGGTAAGGTATTTTCCTACCGTCAGCTTGTTAAATTTGGATTCAGAATTTTGGTTGGATATTCTGCTATCATGAGATCCTCTTCTGATAATCACCTTGTACCACGTCAAGATGGTAGTATAAGCTCATATATACTATTCACACTATTTAGAATTAGAAATGTGAACATTAAGTTTTTACAAAGTATTCAAAGTAATAAGCGAAACAATTTCTTCCCTAGCTTGAGTCGACCGGCGAATATTCCTTGAATAACTCTGAAGTCAAAGTCTCAGATAGAACTTGGAGTTGGATTGTGCGATATTGTGAAAGTTGAACTTTGCACCGAAACATTTTGAATCCTAAATAGGACATTGATATACAGCCGCATCTGCATAGAAAAACTCTATCGCCCAATGCATTTTTTGCTACGGGGATTTTACACGGTATTGAGGTTTTTCCCTTTTATTTATCGCCTGTTTACGATGCAGTGCTGCTGCGTGAATTTTCTGGTTTTCCCGAACCCTAAACATACAATTGGATCTACGAATAAAATTAGTCTGCAGATATATTTTTTGCTTCTATGCTGCATTACCAGGTTTTTCTAAATTGTTGTTCGTTATTATTTTTACAAGTATATGGATTGGTTTTTAGTTATTTTGCCTAAAATAAATTGTATTTAAGTTAATAATTTCTCTAAGATAGATTGCATTTTAAAAGTTTCCCGATCTTAAACACCACCAGTATCTAAATTTTAAACGTATTTACTGCTGTTAACTACTTACTGGCAACGCAAAGCTAGCATTACAGGAATAAAATAGTGCCAAGTCTTTCTCCGGCAAAAGAAGCGAAACGAAAGGAGAGATTTAGTGTGGAAATTTTGGAAGTCAGCCGGGCTGCATTCGCTGTGGCGGCTGGCATTAATCTCGCCATGGAAAAATATTCTCGACTTCCGACTAGTTTTCTAACTGGACAAGCCATTTTAACTTATTTACACGCCATTTATGATGGCAAAGCACCACAATTAAAAATTAGGCGTATGTAAATTCTAATTCAAACAAACGAACCGTACTTAAGCCTACTTAAACAAATTTACAATGATCGTTACTTCTGAAGGTGACCCAAATTACCATGAAAAAAGTTTAACAGCCCTTTATTTCAGAACAAACAGAGGCTGTTCGTTGGAATCCTATGTAATCCGGACCACTTATCACGCGTGCAAAATGCAAATTCGTTTGGGCCGGGCGTACGCAGAATTAAGGCAAACGTTAACCGGACCGAGCGCGGTACCTCATGAAAATTGACAAAGTTTGCCAACATTATCAAAGGATAAACAAGGTAATCTTCGTACTCTGGCACGGGCATTCGATGAAGTCGTATATTCGTAAATCCCCAAGTTTTCCCGTTCGACAACTTAGGAAATACGTAAGTTTAGAAGCTGAGCAAAGCGATTGCGTGAGTGATATAAATACAAAGTAAATGCTCTGTGAGTAAGTGCACACTTGTGTTCGTGATAACGAAATTAAAGTTGGCGTGAGGGACCGCCGTTAGCACATGCACGCTTTTCAATATGTCTACACATTATTGATTAGCTTCTAAGAAAAACTTGGCGCCTGTAACGAGAGCACACATAGCTGAAGTCGTCTTGTAGAGCAGTTATTTAAATGACGGCCGCATCGTAATCACTCTTGCTGATTGTTTTATGTTGACATGTCTAATGCATATGTATTCCTTTTTTGAACCTATCTCCATAATTATTTATTATTTGAATTGTAATCCTTTATTACATACAATACACTTTATATAATATATATCTACTAGTGAACTCTTATATCGAAATTTTATGCGCTTCGCCATATTTAATTTAAGCTTGTAAAATTGTGAAGGTACATATTTTTTTCAAAGACAGACTTTATAATTAAGCTAATGTTATGCAAAGCAAATTTCAAATGTCGTTCCTTAATCTAAAGAGATCCAATTACGACATAATAAAGTCGCAAAGTTTGAGATAAAACATTAATAGTACCTACCTACAAGTCCGATGAGCGGCTAATCTTCGGCCATTTTAAACGAGCCGTAGTCTGCCGAATCCCGAAGCTTAACGCCTGTTTGTTAGCCGTAATGTGCTTTTAACGCCTGCGTTACAGCGTTGTGTACCATATGAATGAGATAATGTTGATTTTAGACCAAGTGATGAGTAAAATGCACGGTTACATCGGAAAAGCGAGTAATGCGCGCTAAAATAGATTCAATTGAACGAGTGACTGATGTACGTTAAAGAATTTAATGTTTTCATTCAACACTTAACATATTGAGTAGAGCTCGGCTATACTTGTTTTTTTTATTTTTTTTAAATATTAAGTATATTTTTAGAATAGAATAACAATAGTTTTTTTTTATTAATGAAGCTACCTGGTGGAGAGCCACATTGTAGCTATATTATGGTTGTAGCACGAATGGATCGGCTCGACCGAGGAAGGACCACGTTCTCACAGAATACCAGCGTAAAATCGTAGGGTAGGGATCCGGAGACCCTTTTTTACTTAAAACGAGGCATTCCAATTTAAAACAATTACTAGGTTTTGTTTAAAATAAAATACAGTTTATTCCACTTTTTCGAACCAAATATCCCACTGTTGGGACTAAGTAAAATCTTAATACGTTTTCGTCTACTTTTCCCCATTAATCGTTTCATCGTGGGATAAATTTGTTATAATAACCTCGTCCACTATTCTCCACAAGGGCATAAGCAAACTCTAAGTATTTTTCAATAAGATTTACATATTGCTTATAACATAACATTATTTGGAGTTATTTACGGAAATCACAGACCAAGTTAATAAAAAAATGACTTACATTATAACTGACATCACAGATGTTTCGTTATCTAACCTCTTAAAAACAGACATACAACGATTTAGGCAATAAAGCTTTTTTTATGAAAAATGTTTCACTTTTAAGCAATGAGATCAACTTAAATAATCTCTCACTGAAAAGTTTAAAGAAATATAAACATAGGTATATTAAAATTGACCTACAGTACCTGCATATGAATTTAAGTAGGTAGCTTTAATGGAAGAGTTATACACATTGGATAAATATTGAGAGCAAATACGAGCGTATTATGTCAGTTACTTGACTCTACAGACTCAGTAATTCATTTACAGACAGCGCACATGCCTTTACATCAAAATTATAGTGGGTAGATAAATAGATACACAACTTCTGTCCTTATTTACGATATGAAATCATTTCTGTTAATAATTTTAGATTTTATTATGGTAACACTTTATAAAAAAAGAGTTTTCATATAAAATACCTAGATACGCAATGATTGTAAGAAATTATTGCACGAGGGATATATTATTATAAATTATTATAACGCTGGGTTTCTAGCTGGTTCTTTCTAGGACAAACTAATTTTTCGAATCACAGATAGGATAATAAAATAAATAAAATTGTCAACGAATGATATTCTCTTCTATTAAAAAATCGACGGTTCAAAAAAATCTATACCATTAAAGCTTATAAAAGTCCACTACTGAACATAAGCCTAACTGATAGATTATCTCATAGGGATATTTTGCCATAGTTGCCACGCTTGACAGTGGGTTGGCAACTGTTATCAGGCGATGTTACGAGGCTGCTGCCCGTCTCCTGGTTCAGTTTTCCACTCTCGCCTCTGACGGCACTCGTGGAATTGTTATAGGGTGGTGGGTATTTTACATCGCCATTACACAGTCGGATCTAGGCTCCTATGAATATTTTTATTATTGCTCCTAGGCCTTTTCGACGTACTAAGAGATTCTCTCAAGTGAGGCTACTCAGGCATCTGTAATTTATGTATATTGTCACACAATCAATGTAGTGAGCGGTTGTCATTACCTAGTTTTCTTTACATATACGTGGTAGAGCCATGATGTATTACTCGTATAGGTGTAGCACGAGTCGGTCAGCTCGACCAGGGAAGGACCACGCTCTCATAGAATACCAGCGTAATATAATAGCGGCTTAACGTTGCTGCTGTGTTTCGTATGGTGAGTCTAGAGAACCGGAGACCCTTTTTACTGGAAACGAGGCATTCTATCTTAGTCCTCACGGGTGACAACGCATCTGCGTTTTGATTCGTAATCGGGGATAGATGTAGATATCTATGGACCGCAGTAACCACTTACCATCAGGTAGACTGTGTGCCCGATTGACTAATCTATCATAAAAAAAATAAACATTGCCACGAATACGTAGGAAATAAGTTAAGTGAGTTAAAATTAAAAACCGGTACCATTAAATTCGTTTTATTTAAACGTTGGTTCATAAAATATCATAATTTTCCTAAAGTTCTCTGAGTTAGAATTCAGAACTGAGCTTTGCAATATACGTTCGTCGATTTACGAGTAACACAAAATCTGGGCGTTTTCGCATCTTGTTTGGAGGTGTTAATAACATTACGTATTAGATTTTAAAACATTGGTAATATAATACGACCTCCAGTATTTTTATGTGTACTATCCCACACAATAAAATTATAAGTAACATTGTGGTACCTATATTCTTTATACTTTATAATATTTTGTTACCATATTGGTGGACCCATTTTACTGGAAACGAGGCATTCCATCTTGGTCCTCACGGGTGACAACGCATCTGCATTTTAATTCGTAATTGAAGATAGATGTAGATGCCTATGGGCCACAGCAACCACTTACCATCAGGTGGACTCTGTGCTCGTTTGTCACCCTGTCCTATAAAAAAAAAAAAATTTCTTTACAAATTTTAATTTGTAAGATATTACTAACACAACTCGTCATTCCCTACTGAAACGCCACGCATTTTTTCATTGTGTACATTACGGGAAATAGACCAAGGCTGTTCTAATTGATGCTTTCCCACTTTTTCTTTGTGATATTTTGCACCTTTGCACTAGTATTTTAATTTATTACTTAAGTTTAATCTAACTTTGAAAAACTAAACTACTAACGCTATGGCTGTTAAACATGGTACCTCGACTACCGGTATCGTACAATGACTTAAGGAAACACAAAACTCAACAGACATGGAATATGCCTGAGTGACAGAATATGCTATATAGCGATATGAAGTTATTCGTTAAAAATAAAAACATTTGATTTTGCACAGAAAATGATAAGGTTCTTGTGGACATAACTGTCAATCCGTCTGCCAAGCGCGACGATTAAGGCAAATCCCCCCTACACCGGAAAAGGCCAAGACTAGCCGAGTTTACGGGCTGATGACGAAGAAGAGTTGGTCAAAGAAGCTAAAAACGTACACCCGAAAAATTTAAAAATGTTAATGAGTTTCTAGTGAGAAAGAAGACGAGAGAGAAAGAAAATCACGATGGTCATTCAAAATTTTGTCAAGAACCGCAAGGATTTTTTGGTATTTACTGTACTTGACTTGCTGATAGTTATTACACAATAAGGAAAAATGACTATTTATTTATTTATTTACTCTTTATTGTACACCAAAATAATTGAACATCAAGTACAGTTAAATCCAAATTAGCATATGT
>DWHP01001741.1:0-15500 GCA_018247895.1 Parnassius honrathi | reverse complement strand
CTCCCTCTGTCGCCTCTTACGACACCCACGGGAAGATATGGGGTAGTGGATATTCTCAACCGCCACTACACGGCACTATTATTTAAGTGTAATTATATATTTATTGGGTTAGCAAAAGCATTAATAAAACTTTTTACAACAAATATTTAAAGAGTACCCTTAACCGACGAACATGTATGCGTAGGTATATGTATGTGGAAGAGGCGAGAGAGGTGTGTTAGGATCGTGCCAAATGGAAGTCTGTAGTCTCTGCCTACTCCTCTGGGTGACATGCGTGAGTGCTTATGTACGCATATGTATATATTTAAACACAGAACAAAATGAAAGCTATATTTTTTTGTGACTCAACTTGTTTGCAAAAGTGCCTACCGTGTACATGAGATGTAAGAATACCCACTACCCCATATCATCTCGTGAGTGTCCTAAGAGGTGACAGAGGGAAACAAATCAGACGAGGCACGCAGCGTCTCCCTAATAACGACTAAAAATAAAAAACTGCGGTTGCCAATCTGCTTGCCAAGCGTAGCAACGATGGCAAATATCCCCTCTATGAAGTAATCTATGGGGGAGGCTTATGTTCAGCAGTGGACTTTAATATGCTCTAACGGTAACGGCAAGGGCAAAAGTGCCAAGTAATTACTCATTTAGACTTCAGATAAAAATAATTGTAATCAAAAACATTTTAATGCTCGACATTTCATTTATAAATAAGATATAATTTTTAATAAAGTTACTGTGCGCTGGTCGATAATCGCTGTTTTTTTCTCCTGACAAAATGGTATATGAGAAACAACACAAGAACGGTTTACGAGTTGGGTTTAAAATATTTACTACCATTGCTTTTTTTTAAGCGCGCTATGCATGCGTTGGTGGTGTAATGGTCAGCATAGTTGCCTTCCAAGCAGTTGATCCGGGTTCGATTCCCGGCCAACGCACATTTTCATATTTGTCTTATTTTTATTCACATTATGATCCATCCATACTTACATATTTCGCGGAGCCCTGGAGTGCTACAAGATCTCTCGAGGGCTTCACTGAAGTATTTTTAACCAAAAGTTCATAAAGTAATGTCACAAAATAAAGCGACACGCAGCATAAAAAAAATCTACAAAGTGGAACTAATAATACTCGTACTCGAAACTACAAACGTAAGCATATAACTTGTACAAGTAGGTATATTGTTATATCGTTAGCAGAGTAGTCAAAATCTTATTCTCTGTAAAATACTTTAGTGTTTTTAAAAGGGTTCCGTCGCCAAACATGTTTGTGTAACGTTACTATCATTCATAGCGCAGTTCATTTAATTTCAATTAAAAAATCACAAGTTTTACATATTTTCTAAAACTACTAATTTATTAATAACGTAAGATTTTCATTAATAAGAAACCAAAAATTGATGAATATTGGTTCCTGCCGAGCTAATGTTACATTAAAACATTATTAATTACAATGATAAGAGTAATTTTATCTACATAAGTTCACAAACATCGGTAGAGCAGTGACTAACGTTTAGTTGTAGCGCGGCGTGTCGCGGGTTTGAACTTTAACCTATGCACGCAATAAATATCTATGTGAAACACCTCCGAGATACATACATCAGAAAATTCTAGATTGGATTCTTTCTTTGGAGTTAGCAGATTTTTGTTACATCTATTTTTGAAAACCTAATCAAATATGACGTAAGATTTCATATCATAACAGGCTATCAAAGTCCACTGCTAAACACAGGCCTGTCCTGTAGACTGCCTCTTTGGGGGATATTTGACGTAGTTGGCACACTTAGCATGTGGGGTGTCAACTGCAGTTTTTATTTATATTCAGCTGATATCAGACCGATGCTACCGTCCATTTCCTGGTTCAGTTTCCCTCCGTCGCCTCTCACGGTGGCCACGGGATGCTACAGGGTAGTGGATATTCTTACACCACCTCTATACGTTTAATAAAATCAAGATTGTGCACCGTATACGGTTAGGAAATCTAATACGATAAATACGATAAAAATACAATAGTTTTTCTTATACCTAGTCATAATTCACGTGTAGTGAATGGCACCACATTAAAATTATTAGATTTTAAATTAATTAATTAATACGATTTTATTTAATATACTTAAAGTCACAGCCTATACACATCCCACCGCTGGGTACGGGCTTCCTCTCGTTTCCGATAGGATTTTAGGGCAAGGGAATGTCCACTGCGCTGGCCCAATGCGTGTTGGCGAACTTTACATGTCTTCGAATTATATATTATTTATTTATTTATATTATATTTTTTCTTATTTCTCAGGCAAGCCGGTTTACTCACGATGTTTTCCTTTATCGCCAAGGATTTGGTAAATCATCACTTAAAATTGTAAGTAACAATTTCGTGCTTAACAGTATAAAAAAAGTGTGTGCCTTCCCTGAACTGGATTAAATTTTTAGAATACAGGCGTGGAACCTAAATCGAGAGCATAAATCAAGGCGGATTTATTCAACAGCAATTGATTTATGGCTACGTCGCGCTAAGGGCTTAAATTTGTCACACGTAATTATTCTTCTCTGATAGTATACAGTGCGATACAATATTTTAAAATATTTAGGAAAACATAAACATCATGGATTTATTTTAAAAATATAACATAGTTTTCTTCTTCCTGATCAGGTCTACGATTAATTTAGTGATAGATTTGGAATACACCGACCGCCTCCGGTTGTTGGGGGTTGAGATATCCTCAAATCTGAACTTCTGGCGGCTCATTGAGTCCAAGGCCAAAGCAGCTGCAACGAAGCTAGGAGTCCTTGCAAAGGTGCGGCGATACTTCATGCCGGGACGGCTGCTTACTTTATATAAAGCGCAAGTCTGATCGTGCATGGAGTATTGCTGCCATATATGGGCTGGTGCTGCAAAATGCCACCTAGCAGCTTTGGACTCAATGGTAAGGCGTGCTAAGGGGCTTATTGGTGACCCAAATTTAGTTATCAAACACAAGCGCAAAGTGGCCAGCTTTCGATTTTGTACAGGATGCATTTCGGAGAGTGTACACAGGAATTGCGTTATTTGATTCCTCCTTCTCCTACCATTGGATAACCAGACGTTCGGCCAGTCTCCACTCTTTCGTTGTTGACTTACCACGCATTCAAACCAAACGGTTTACTACGTCGTTCATCATGCGTACAGCAAAGGTGTGAAATAAGTGGCCAGCATCTGCCTTTCCATTCGATTACAGTGTGGGTGTCTTCAAGGTAAGAGTGAATAGGTTTTTGTTAAGTCAGTGCGTTCCACCATCTTAGGCTACATCAACACTTATCATAAGATGGGATTGTAGCTGGGCGCTGCCTTAGAACAATAGAAAAAGAGATATTAATCATTGCAGTTCCTCACAAATTTACTTTTGAACATGGGCACCAAGTTATTTGATCTATTTGATCTTTACTGAACAGGGTCAAAAGGCGAACATAATGCTAAAAGTATTCTTCAGTATATAGGTCGGCCTATCGGCACTTCAGCTTACTGATTTATTGGGTGATTACTCTGGTCCTACTGCGGATAACTCATTTTAATTGTTATCACTCAAAGAAACTCCAACTCGCGACGTTGAGTTTCGTTATCCAGCCAGCGGTAAAAGACTACTACGTTTCAAATGAAGAGGAGTAACAATGTATGAGATTGAGGCACTTGACTCAGTCCCAGCATCTATATCTCCGTGGCCGTACATGCTCCGCCTGCAGAAGCTAGGAAGAGCACTGTATGCAGTGTATCGTTAAACCGAAAATAATCCGACATAGAGCGTGTTGCCCATCATGACAGAAACAACTCTTCACCTGCCACTATACTTTAGAAGAGGACACGCATTTCCCTTCATTTTCCAACATACATTCATACTCGCGCACTGGGTCAGATCTCTACATTAAGTCAAAATTGAATATTTGTGCTGACATATGAAGGAAACTTTTAATAAAAAGTTAAAATGTCTTTGCACCGATTTCAAAAGCTATAGCGTCGAAAGAGTATTTGCAATTTTTATTAAATTGAACTTAGTTTCAATTTTTTATTTAAAGTTAATTTTTAGACCTTTTTAAGTGAACTAAGTAAGATCAAAAGCTTAAGGTTACAACTAGAACGTGGTCTAAATAGAAACAATAAAAACATCATTTTCAGTTTTTCCACTTTCAAGGGTAAAATTTTTTCTTCGAATTTGAATAAGACTTACCTAAAGCACATTGAATAAAAATCGGTTTATAATTGGGAAACGGTGGCGTATCATGTACACAAATACATAAAAAAGAATCAGGTATTAATTCCACCCTTTGTATTTTTTCTCATAGGGAATGCAATAAAGCTTTCGCAGTTGTTCATTTTATTATATAGAAATTTATCTTGGTTTGCTATTGCATTGCGCAAATGATCGGAATTTCGCATGCCTCTATCCGAAGCATTTATTGCGGCTCTAAAATAAATGCAGGTGATTCTCCCGTCCTAACGCTTCGCTTTGTCTGTCCTAGTTTATCGTGTCTTTACAGCGTCCTTCACTTTAGAAAGTAAAGTGACGTTCAATTTCGAAGGCGCAACTTACTATTTGAGCGACGCATCATTTAGGCATCATATTGTAATGTGTGCACCATATTGCATCGTTGTGCATTGAGAGTAGTACTATTATATAATTTAATATTTGTCATAATAAGACTACAGATTCACAGCGCATCTGTGGAACTATGCTGGAAGTTGGTTGCATTTGTCCATATTTTTACGTGTATAGAGACGCGCTGATATACTGTTATGGATGCGGCACGAATGAGTCTACTCGAGCAGAGAAGGACCTCACTCTCACAGAATACTAGCGTTAAATTGTTAACACACAACTGCTGT
Source organism: Parnassius honrathi (assembly GCA_018247895.1). Taxonomy (NCBI): domain Eukaryota; kingdom Metazoa; phylum Arthropoda; class Insecta; order Lepidoptera; family Papilionidae; genus Parnassius; species Parnassius honrathi. The sequence goes on along the minus strand of DWHP01001741.1, from coordinate 10,652 downwards.
GTTTCGTAAAGTTTAGAGAGCTTGTTTTTTTTTTCTGGCAAAAAGGCATTACCTTTTAGTTCTCAAGGGGTAATAACGCATCTACACATTGATGCATAACCTGGGAGAGCAATGAGTTTATACAGGCCACCGAATCTATTAAAAATTAGGTCACAATCAGTTGTATTGTTCGTTTACTTATCTCACAATAATATAAAAAATAACTCATGCTTCGGTTAATAATAAATTAATTATCGCAGAACTGCGTGTTTGAGTTTACAGACAGAATTTTAATTTGCGCAAAAACAATGAAATCTTTGCAACTGCGCCAGCTGGAACAAATTTCATGGAAGATTTGACCCACTAACCTCGGAGAATAGGCGACAATAATCCCGTACTAGTAATACTTCCTTCTCAATATGCTATGAAATTTTAAAGACATGGTTTTTAGACGGGCTTTCCGTTATGAATCCATCGCTAAAGCATTGATTAATAAATTTACTTAATTCGTAACGGGCGAATGAGGTTAGCACTTGAAGAAAGGAATGACAGAAAAGGGTATCCGGAACACAATACCAACCAATTCGTGCTATTTTCACCATATTGTGAAAATAGCACGAATTGGTTGGCTCGAACGGGGAAGGACCATGCTATCACAGAACACTGAAGTAAAATAGCAGCTTATTGTTGCTGTGTTTTATATGATGAGTGCAAAAAACAGGAGACCCTTTTAACTGGAAATGAGACATTCCATCTTTGACTTCAGGGGTTACGAAACATCTTCATTTTGATTCTTAGCTAAGGATAACCACTTACTATCAGGTCAACTGTGTGCTCGCTTATCACGCTTATTTCAAAAAATAAATAAATAAAGAAAAGCTGAAGTTTATTTAAACTCCATTATTATCTCCGCTCGTGATCTGACTTCACAAGGAACAAGTTATCCCGCTTGCATTAAAAGGTATCACAATTGCTTTGATATCAGTTGAATCACCAGCGCAATGCGTGTGGTCTAAGCACTTAAGGTGATTGTCAGTTGCTTAATAATAACATGCTTAAATTGTAGTGTCAAAGTTCCGTTCACTTGTTATAGATATAGCGATTATATTAAAATAAAATAATGCGTTCACTACCACTTGGTTCGTATAAGGGCGTTTTACATGAACGACATTTCGGAGATGATCTCACACAACGTTGCTGACGTGTGTCACATCGTTATTTTTATTTAATTTATCTTTTCATCCTCTTACCGGTATAGCGTATGAAGCCAGAATTTATGTTAATAAACGTCATATGTGCAAGTACTAAAGCTATTATAGTAGGAATATAACGAAGTTCTTATTTAAATGCATACTTTTATTCATCGTGTTATAAGTTTCATATGTATGTATAATACGTTCAACCCTCTACATGAAAATATATTTTGTAACCATATAGTTCGACTTCTTGTTCTTGAGAAACAATGGATCGAAACTGAGCAGAAGAACAGATATGCTACCGAATGCGTCGTAGACGATTCCGGCACTAATGCTAGTGCCATACGTATCACGAAAACATTCGAGCGAGAAAACTTCGTCAAGTACTACGGCGAATATACTGACCAATGTGTTGTCGTGATATCAAACGCCGAAAACCAAAATAGAGGACACTGTATGCTACAGCGCCAAAGAATTGGTTGGTACATTTAATTAATTTTTGACTTCCCAGTGGGAAGTTATTATAATGGGTCCGATTTTGCAAATTGGAAATTTTAACATGTCTCCACGTTTCAAGGTCTTTAGAGTCAAATAGAATGGTTTTTAAGAGGATGTCAGTGTGTGCACATGTACGTATGTAAGTATGTATGTATGTGTGTTCGGATTCAATTTTCGCCTCGTGTATCTCGAGAACAAAGAGTGATATTGACATGGGACCAGTTTCTTTTAATGCATAATTATATAACTTAGACCTCATAAAATTTTGAGCAAAATCTGTCGAGTCGTTTTTTGTGCCGAATGAAAAATTGTATAAAATATCAAAACATGATATTTTTTTGTTCTTTGCACTGGGAAGTTAGTCGCGCGAACCTTTCGGGCCGCACCTAGACCGCTTTTATAATCCGGTTATTTCGGTAAAAATAACCGGATGAAGACAACGAATAAAACCTCCATTACTCATTGAATACACACCGAGTATACATACTTTATTTATGCCGCCACATGCCTTCTGGTATACGAAATTTGGCCACGCAAACGAATATCCACGAATTATCTTTTTGTGATATTAAATTTTAACCACAGAGGAGAGAAAATTATTTAGCTTCGCATAAGTGCATGCATTACGATAGCGCGTATATTAATGTATCGTATGAGTGCGGCCTAACTATAAACGACATCGTCGCAAGCGGCGGGCGGACGGGCGTAGTCGACGACGTCGCCGACTCATGACATAAACCGCAAGTCGCTCATCCAAAAGCACTCTCGGTAAGATTGAACGATATTGAATAAAATGTTTAAAGTAGTCATTTTAAATAATTACAAATACTACGCTTTAGCATACAATTATTCGACTAAAGGATCAGTAATTTCTTCGTATACACACGCTTTTAACCATAACCCCTTGGAATGAAATAAGCGCTACCATACTCTTTCCAATTGTTTTCATATTTAATTTTACAACGTATTATATTGTAAATTAATGTTGAAAAAAGTCTCGCTGGGTTTCTTGCTGGTCCCTCCCAGGGAAGAAGTTGTTTTTTCGAGCCAGTGGTAAAAGATTGTATGGCTTTCAATAAGAATTCTTGCAATCTATATTGAACAAAAAAATGTTTTATTTTCTGTTCTATTCTTCTTTTAGAGAACATTAATAAAAATGGAAGAGTTACGTCGGCATATCTTTAAATTTGTTTTGCCTTACCTATCATAATGCTAAGGTTGCTCAAAAGTCATTTCTCTTCTATTCTAATAAAGAAATTTTTTATCCTTGATTAAAACAACCTCAGTTCACAATCTACATCGGGTAAAAAAACGAGAGCAGGGGTAATCAGTACCTTCACACGACAATGTACCGTTCGAATAATTAAATAAAAGTAACAGTCAAATTAAGGTTTGCACGGCAACAAATCAAGAGCCACTGATCCGTATTTAAGGTCACCACTGAAAGATTTTCGATTCTTTTACTTTTGAGAGTGTGTCAAACTTATTTATGATACAGAAGCTCGAGTAATTATTTTTTTATTTATTCTTTATTGCATTCTTTAAAACAAAGGAATACAAAGGTCAACTTAATTCTTTTTTTATATCATTGGGTGACAAACGAGCACACAGTTCACCTGATGATAAGTGGCTTGAGGCTTTCTCTACCAGTCAACCCACGGAGTGGTGAGAATTTAACGTAGGTGTAGCAATATAGGGCCTGTTACGCACTTCTGAGCGACTCTCTGAGGCGGCGACTGCAGACCCAGCAGAATTTGACTTTAAGAACCATTGTCGGTGCGGGTCGCTACGTCCGGAATGACGTCATAGCGGCCAACCGCAAGGTAGAAACCATTCAGGACTTTGTGGCCCGGTTGGCACGCGGTTTGTTCGACCGCGCAGACAACGGGCCACACTTACATCTCAACAATCTAGCGCCGCTACACACTCGCCCACCGGACGGGCGACCTTACCCAAGAGAACTCCTCTCTATATAGATGAGTGAGTTGAGTAACAACCCACAAAGCCGCAGACAGGCCAGCTTTGACTTTACAAGATAACCTCCTTTTTTCATAGTCTTAACCGACTACGAAAAACTTCAACTAACAATGCCTAAATAAGGCTGCCAGGACCGGCCCATAGTACTGGGCCGCGAGGACAGCCCGGGTAATGGGATCATAACCCGAGGTCCGAGACCTGCAGGACCCAAGAAGTTCTCGCAGATGACAACACACATACAAATCGTTCGGGACCAGCTACCAGTGTATATAATATAATCAAGAAAAGAAGAGTGAATAGGGAAGTGATAGGGAAAGTAATTACTCTCTCACGTAACGGTTTGAAGATAATTACTGTTTTATTCCCTTCACCTGTAAAATTAAATACAGTCCATTGGTGTCGCTAGCGCGTCACATATTGAAGAATTAAGGCGCTGGGACCGGGATGACCTCGGAAGACTCGTAATCCCCGCCTGAACCTACTTGAAGAAAGGAAGATGTCGACGCCCTTGTGTGTTACTCCGTTGCGGGGTTCACATACGTTGTTCCCGAACCTAACGTAGGAGTCATAGGAGGTTAGGGAATCCGCTGCTGAACCAGCCGTGAAACCCTTCCCTCGGGCCTGATCCCTTTCAAAGATTATATGGCTTCTGTACAAGCATCCCATTTAGGAGTGACATATGACAGCGGTATTATAAGCGTAGTAATGTGAAAAAAATTGAATGTTGCCAAATCAATATAAAATAGTAAAGTTCTATGGTAACCAAGTCACAATCTTTTGACTAAATTAAAACAAATTAAACTAAAGAAAGACATATATGTAACGATGCTGATATCGTGATCAATCAAGAACCTTGCTAAAATTTTTTTATAGGATAGGGTGACAAACGAGCACACTATCCACCTGATGGTAAGTGGTTGCTGTGGCCCATAGATATTTACATTTATCCTCGATTACGAATCAAAATGCAGATGCGTTGTCACCCATTTGGACTAAGATAGAATACCTCAATTTCAGTAATAAGGGTCTCCGGTTCTCTACACTCACCATACTAAGCACAGCTGCATTAAACTATTTTTTTCGCTGGTGTTCCGTGAGAGCGTGGTCCTTTCCCGGTCGAGCCGACCTATTCCTGCTACAACTACACTACTAATATAACCGCAGCATGGCTCTACCACATATAATCCATGTACGCTGCTAGAAGCTTTAATCATTTAACTATTAAAAATTTGAGACAAGCTAATCTACGGTATTAAGATTAATTTAGAAGAAATTTCAGCTTGTGAGCATCGTATGTGTCAACATCATGATAATTTCAACCCTTAACAACCCTTATGTCCACATCTGGACGTATGCCTACCACAAGGAATGCTACAAAGCGCGGACCTCAGCCATCTGCATCCATCGGCTCCCAGCATCTCTTACTAGGTTCTTCTTCTTTCTACACTTCGCCCGACTACGACGCACCTAGCTTTCATTCCCAATTATATGAGTAAATTCTCATAGCCGCATAGCCTTTAATAAAAAGTTGTGTATCATCAACATATTATATTGATTATGTTTGTTTCAAATATTTTTATAAGTATCATCTTTTATATCATATAGATCATGTTTGTTATATTAATTATATAAACTAAATTGTTATATATGTTACCGGCCAAACCCGATTTCAGGCCAAACTAGTTTGTCCTAGGCCAAATCGGTTTATCTAACGCGTGTCAGACATACTAGTTTAGCTTAAGACAGTCCAGTTTGGCATAAATACTTTAGGCTTAATTATTTTGGCCTAGTAAGAACTGAGTTAATAAAATATTTTTTAAACCTTTATATTCTCAACGTGTAGTGTATTTTAGTAATTGGTCTTAATTGTTTTAGATTGTCTTAAACTCTTACTCATTCTTAAGTTGTGTAAGAGATCTTACAAGTTTGGGTTGGCCATAGACGTCCAGCACTTGATGTTAATTTAGTTTTTGGTTTAGGGGGCTGGTGAAGGGTTGACCTTTTACACTTTTTTTTGATAAGATCGTTTGAATCTGCTCTAAAACCGAATAAGCACGCCCCGACTCTACGTAGTCTTGTCTGTTATACCCCTAGAGTGCTTTTGTAAAGCCGTAGGCTCGAAGGGAGAGAAGCTTCCGCCTGCCGTAGCACCTGTGCAAGCCGCAGCGGTTCAGGTTGGTCGCCGAAGGCAACCAATAAGCCAAAGCTGCGGAGGTGAGCCTAGGTACCTGCGGTTTACTACGCAAGGGCGAAGGGGCTGCACTTTCCGCAGTGCCAAAGCTGATGCTGAAGTAAATTTTGGTCATTATTAGGTTAGTTTAGGTTAGATTACATACTGCAATGATTCAGTCAGTTTTGCCAAGACCAAACTAGTTAAGCCTAAAGTATTTAGGCCAAACTCTAGTATGTCCTGATACCCGTCGAATAAACCAGTTTGGTCTAGGACAAACTAGTTTGGCCGCTAGCATATACATTAAATATATTTCATATATTTTAAAATGTGCACTAAATACACTGTGGCAGTACTTGTTGGAGGAAGTTAAATCAGAACATAAACAGCAGCTTCTTCCTAAAAACGACTAAAAAAAACGGCGATTGCCAACCCGCATGCCAGTGTGGCAAATTCCTCCACCCCACCCCCCGTAGAGGTGATCTATGGAGAAGTCCTATGTTCAACAGTAGGTAGACTTTCATAGGCTGTAACGATACTTGTTCAAATATATAAATGAAATACGTCAGATGTAAGATATTCATATCGGCATCGTGGAGCAACATACAAGGTGGAAAGAAAACATCTGGTACTGCAATTGCTAATCCGAAAGCGAAACCTGGAAATTAGGGCATTTAGTTGCCGTAATTGCTAGGTACAATATATGAGAGATACACATTAACAATGTCATCCAATTATCAGCTGTTTCCACTTGTTTATATCTAACAGGGCCACCACCAGCACCAAATAATGTACGACTGAAATTGCTAATTGCAATTTTAAGTGACAGTTTTCCACATGCTTGACCGTGAAAAATATATGTCCAAAATATGTGAAGTCATCATCACGCATTGACGTAGCACAATAGACACTTCCTTGAATAAAATCACTCTAAGAAATGAAAGGAGGCCTGTGTCCAGGAGTGAGTGGTGCCTAATACTTTACAACAAAGCGCGGACTCGAATCGTTGACGATCACGTACTGTTCAAATTAATCTACTGACCATATAAATATACACAGTATTTCTTTGAAATTTTGTTCGAATTGATTCCTGTTATGAAGTCCGCTATTCATATTCTACAAAAAAATATAAACAAGTATATAATGAACAAAAAGTTTCTATTGTAATAGTTATAATTAAATGTAATAGTAACAAAGTTTTAGTTAATAGTTATAGTTATAGTCATAGTTAAAGTAGTAGTCAGGTAATAGTTCAGTAAGTATTTTGTTCATTATACATATAAGAATATTATCGTATCCGCATAGTTTTATCCATTATTTTTGTCCAGGTTTAGTTTAAGAATAGAAGCAATCGCCACTTTTATTTTTTTTCTTACTTTTAAATTGTTTTCTTTTAATGAGTAATTTGTGTATCATTTTGTCAGCGGGTGTCGTAAGAGAATCCATTTTCGCGTATCTTTTATTAGGTGATGTAAGAAGCGAAAGAGAAAAATGAAACAAGAGATGGACAGCGTCTTCCTAATGTTAACTAAAAAGAATAAAATAAACTTGCGTGTCAACTATTGCAATAAAAGGATTATTAGGAAATCTACGGGTGAGGCCTATGTTCAGCAGCGGATTTCCGATATGGTTTAATGAATTAATGAAAACTCAATTACAAATGCCATGCAAATAATCTCGATGGTTTGTAGTCCAACGTTGTGAGTTATTATAGGAATTTTTGACAGAGTAAATAAGACTGCGTATTTTAATATAGCAAGTTTTTAATAGATGGCCGTGGCAGCTCAAACGGTTAGCTCTCGCTGTAAATTTCACGGTACGCAAGCAAACTGGGTTCGATTCCCGCCGGCATCAATGGCATTGTTAATTGCGGTTTTAAGTGCTGATTCTCCACGTGCTCGGCGGTGAAGGAAAACATCGTGACGAAACCTGCATGTTTGAGAAATAAGACAATAAATATTACTAAGATATGTGAATTTCGCCAACATGTATTGGGGCAGTGCGGCGGATACTTCCCTGCCTTAAAATCCTCTAAGAAATGAGAAGAGGCCGGTGCCCAGCAGTTGGACGTGTAAAGGCTGTAACTTTTAACTTAAGTTTTTAATACGGTAGAGCCGAGCCGCAGCTATAACAATATGTTAAGATACGGAACGGAACCTTCCCATTTTTATATAAATCTTAATCGGTTGTGACAAACAAACTTATAGTCCACCTGACGGTGAGTTCATTTCAATCTTTGAGTATTCAACCAACCAGGTTTAATACTCAAAGACTTCAATCAAAGAAAGATACAGATGCGTTGCCACCTTTGACGACTAAGATGGAATTACTCGCAGCCTGTTATTATACTGACTCTCCATACCCATCGGACCGAAATAACCTGTTGTAATGGACACCACACACGGTCAGTTCAACTGATCATTCCAACTGATCAGTTCAAACTAAAACTGTTGAATTTTTTCAAATATTGAATTTTCGATATATCAATAATTATAAATATGTCAATATCGGAGTTTTATATGTAAGTTTATTTATCGATATATCGAAAATCCAATGTTTAAAAAAATATCAACAGATTAATTTTGAACTGATCAGTTGGAATAATCACTTGAACTGACCGTATGTAATTTTTTTTATTTTTTACAAAATACAGTTATTAAATAACATCCGAGAGTACAAATAAACTTTTTCATTGTGCCGCCAACAAAAGTTTTTCCTTGTACCGCCGATTCGTAACTTCGACTATGTTCAATGGGTTCGCGAAGCGACAACTTTTAAAAATTTACTTACATGGTGTGACAAAATAGCGTTTTTTTATCTATATGTGTACCACAGCAAAGGATAGTTAGTGAGTGTGCTAAATAATATTAGTAATTGAGATAATAATGTTACGATCGTGTGTATCCATGTATATATTTATTAGCAGATTTGTAATTATGTATATTGTGTGTTAGTAGATATAGTTTTTTTATATTATAAATTATTAGTAGGTGTCGTTATCAATTGGTCTATAAAATACTATTTAAGCTTATATTTAATATTTTTTATAGTTAGTTAATTTTTTATTGGTTTTGGAATTTGGTTTAAAGAGCGGGAATTTGATATTGTAACCTAAATTTTTCATACATATTTTTATATTTTGGTATAGTCAATATAGATTAAGGGCTTCTCTGTGGTTTCAATACGGCTAATTTTTAATTCTACGTTGCTATAATTTTCAAACAGTAATTGGTTTTTCACTTTGTGATGTATTGTTTGTGGGTGATACATTTAAGGATGTACAATTGTTGCTCGTATAATTTTTCAAGGTGGTGAAATTCCTTGGTACACGGTGAAGTTGTGACGGATTATAATAATATTGATGATGATGACGTCGAAATATTAGGAGTTTTCATTACATTTAACATTGATTCCGCGCATGACGCCTTGAATGCAGTGTTAAAAGGTATTCCATCTTACTCCTCGAGGATAGATTTAAATTTCTATGGGCCCCAGCATACATTTACCATCAGGTGGACTGTCTCCTCGTTTGCCACCTTTATTCTATATTAAAACAACCCTAACGTCGTTTAGATAATAACATTTAAAACTTTGACTAAGATATCGCGTACAAGAAGTATACATACAAAAAAGCATACAGTCGTATTAAGTACATCGTCCTCCTTTAAAGTCGACTAAGAGATAACATTGTTCAAAATACAAATAATCCATTATGGTTAGAAGCAGAAACAATGACATTCCACTACCACTACTTGTTAGACCATAGAATACTATAATACACAATAGAATGGCTGTCAAACTTATTTTGTACGAGGACGGATGTCGCCGGGGGCACACATAAGTATTCTATGTATTAAACAATGTTAAGTTGTTAACATTGTTTAATATGGCCATGGGTGCATTAAACAAGAATCTTTGAAAACGAGCAATTTAGCTCTGAGGAAAGTTCCCGCTCTAAGTTATTTTTAACGAACATTCGAACTTCCTGTGTTGTATCTGGTTTTATGTGCACATTATTTTACTATAAATATCTGGTGTGGAAGACGTTCTTCAGTTGTAAGAGATACTTTGTATGGCTAATATAAGTTCTGAATAAAATCATTGTTTATGCTTATTATTCAATATAAGGAAAATACACGTTTTACTGCAGAACGTATTTGATTTTTTTATTTTTTCTGAGACATATTTTAAATATTTTTCAACATTTTCTATCGTTTTTCCAGTATAAGTACCAATAGTCACGTCGTTAAATCTTTACTGAGTCAATAAAATTAAATGCTAATATTAAAAATAAATGAGAATTAAACGCGTGAAAATCCGTAAAATTAGACTTGTTTAATAATTTTTTCTTTACAATTCAAGAAACTTTTGTACTGTCATCGACTCTTAATAACACTAAAAAAATCGGATTATTAGTCACTTTTTTAAATATCTATATTGTGTGAAAGCGTATTAAAAATGTTATTAAAAATACATGTGAGCAATTTCATAAGTGGTAGAAGTAAAACCTTCAGAAAATTGTAACTTTAATTGCTTAGCGCCATCTAATTTATTCTACGAGTAAAACCATTGTACCGGCTTTTAAACAGCGCCATTTATTTTATTGTATATTGTATATATAGGGATGATATCATTTAAAATTGTGGACTATCAAGTTGATACGTAAAATAGAGGTTAGATGGTCTAAACACGACTAATTAAATAAAAATATGTAAGTGGATTGTTGTGAATTAATCGAACATGGTAATTTTATTCATTACGATTAAATTTATTTATTAAATAAATTTGTTAAGTTTTAACTGCTTGCTTTTGCCAGTTCAAAGTTATAATAA
>DWHP01001740.1:0-15504 GCA_018247895.1 Parnassius honrathi | reverse complement strand
GCATCTGCATTTTAATTCGTAATTGAGGATATATGTAGATGACTATGGGCCACAGCAACCACTTACCATCAGGTGGATTGTGTGCTCGTTTGTCACCCTATCCTGTAAAATAAAAATAGGTATATTAGTTAACTGTTTTAGCCTTTGGTCTTTACTACCTATATCAACATACGTAGTCGTTGTCGTTTCAAAATCCGAATTTTAGTAACTTAGGATTGTATGACGTCGTTGGAAACATCTACTAGTCATCTTGAATTAACAAGACGACGTATCCTCTAGATTCCAAAGATATTATCGCTTACATATACCTACCTATACCTATAACCTATTCAAAAATATAGTGAAACCACGCAATAGGAGCCAAGTTCGGTAAAAAATACGTTCGTGGTTATCGTATTCGCCGATAAAAAATTTGAGATCTGAAAGGATGCCAAGCTCCTTAGCTGTTCCTCATGCCATCGCTTTAGGAATGTACATCGTTCTCCGCTCAATTAAAAAAAGGTTTGTTACGTTCTTTGATATTGAATTTGTAACTTGCATAGATTTATATTAAAAGATCATTACGATGAACATAATTTATTTACTTAGCAACCCGCCCCGGCTTTTTGGATTTCTAGATCTCGTCAATAGCGCCACATACCGGATCCAAATATAAATCTAAATTATCCCCACTCAAACGCACACAAACAATTTCATCAAAAACAGCAATTTATTTTTATATATAGATATTACAACTTTAATCTCATTTATATCGCAATCGAAAAATCGTTCATTGTAAACATACCATAATTATATTGCAAAACGTTGATCTTATTATATCCAAATAACTTAAACGTTACTTTCCCTTTCACCTGGATTACAAAACACAATAAAAATCATCCAAAATATCTTTGTAACGTATATTATGTTATATTTATATAAGTGCTTTGGATAATTATTGTCTCAAGAATCTGCATACCTTGTTACATATAAAATTCCAATGTGCGTGTGTTCGTCATTCTTCTCCTTAACCTCTTGATCTGTTGTGGTGAAACTTTTACGAGGTACATCTGAGGTCACCTGGACGATTCTGAGCTGTAGTGGGACCCTGTACGTGGTGCTGTTGTCGAGATCAAAAGTCGTTCGGAGCCACTGCGGGTCGCTAGAAGAATAATAATATACACATAAATAATTTATCTGACAATAATCGATGCAGATTCCGTTACGTGCTATACTTCTTTTATCCTCTTCTAAACGAATGTAAAGTATAAGTTTACCTGCTTTTCACGCTTAATTGTTGTCGTTAGATAGATCTTATGATTTAATTCCGTTAGCGTTTACATAAAACCTTACTGGAAGACCTTCATAGGATACTGTATTATGTATATGACCCTAAGGACGCCCTTAGCACGTGACGATGTGTAAGGTTGATTACGCCCTTTCCATGGTACAATTTTATGGTTATTGTGGCATTGATCCTGATAATTTTCCTCCATTTCGAATTTATTACTCAAATTGACAATGAAAGCGGTGTACGTGTAAGTCATTAATATGCTTAATAGTTCTTTTATGTATGTTACATTGACATAACTTTGTGTATAATAAAACTTGTAAGTAATGAACAATTTCTCAAATTGACTATTTTCACACAAAGTTAATTTTAAAATTTACATTTGGACAATTCAAATCAATATACGTAACTCAATGTTTTTAAATTGATAAACACCACAACTGAACGGTTTCCTTAACGATTAACAAGATCTATCGCATTGCCGAAACAATTTGATAAACCACCGCAATCGATGTACAATCGATGGCTTTATCGTCACGATTGCAATCGAAAAATTCCGCTTAGTTTAAAATAACTTGTCATATTATGCATATAGTTATTTATTCACACGTTACCGTCTTTACTTTCAACTTTAATATAAAAGTGTTGTATTAAAAGTTTTTAATTAATAATAAATTTACAACGATCGGCTGTTCCTAATGTAACGACCTCGCGTAACATCGCGTGGAAATTGGTGCAATGCTTGCTGCTATTGTCGGTCTGCGTGATGCAACAATGTTGCCCTAAGCAGTAGCTACCTTTTTTTGCTCTAATTTTCATATTTAACCTGACCGTGAAATAAGTACACTACTGTTTGAAAACCTCTTCTAAATGTAGAGTAAATCTTTAAACATCATAGTACTGGGTACGTGCTGTGGCACTTCTAATTTCTAAGAAGGTTTTCTAATTTTTGAGTATAGGGGTTTTCACCACGATATTACAATTCGTATAAGCGGACTTTTAATAACCTGAAATTGTTTTTGATTGCAACCAACCATTTCAGTGACAGAAACATCCAGCATACTATGAAATTCAAGGCAAAGCGATAAGTTCTTTTGTAACGCATCAAAAAATTCCTTTTCAAATATTAAAAATCTTCACTTCGTGGGTTTCTTAAATCTAAAGTAGCTTTTACAATAAGCTGGCCCTCTCGTCGCAGCAAACTTACGCCAATTGAATACTAAATACTTATTCATGCGTGGTCGTTGAGTCATAGCCGCCCTGCTTTCTGGACTCTGGCTTTCAGCCTTTGTAGGCCTCAATAATTTAAAGTTTTTACAGTAAACAAAGAAGGTTTTAAGAGTGTCCTTGTTTTGTTGCAGATGGTATTTCCGCAAGATAAAGCGCATTGAAGCCGAGAAAAAATTGCTCCTGCCGGAGAACGAACATGGTGCTTTCCTTATTCGCGATTCCGAGAGCCGCCACAACGATTTCTCACTATCAGGTAAATTCAATAGCAATATGTCTTGTCAAGTGTCTAAATAATTATTATTTATTTTTGGACTCCTGCCTCACTGCCTTTGTTTTCACCTCATTTTCTTTGTCTACTATAAAGAGAAATTAAAGTTTCTTCGTTATTTTAATTTATTCTAGCGCATAATAAGAACTTAATTTTTTATTTCATTCATATTATATTAATAATTTAAACCCTATAATAATAACCTGTCGCGTGGTGTCGGCATAAGAAATTCCATCAGCTCATTTAGCGCTGAGGGTTTTCTAAGGGAGTGTCTCTTACGGCGAGACAGGAAGTACCAAAAGAATCTTAAGGCTTCCGATAAATGTCGTTATATCCATCTCGTTTACGCTAGATGTATAACATCCAGACTGGCGAAGGGCCGCGTCATAGTTTCAAAGGTGCCAGATGTGTGCGTGGTACAGCTGTCGTTGATCCGCCTGCTTAAGCGTGACAGTTAAAACAGCCCCCCCTCCCCTACAACAGGAAAGGCCCACATGTCCAGCTATGGACCTGATGAAGAAAAAAAAGGAAGAACCACAAACGACGCCAATGACCTAGAGATCGGAGACCTGGCTGCGGTTCTTTATCGAATTGTACCGGATTCTGGTTTTGAATTACAGACTGAAATCAATATTTGTGTTATCAGTTACTTTGTTTTAAAATATATAAAACTACTTAAATTATTATAATCGGTTCCAAAATTAAATGGGACCATTGTAAAACGCATTCTCTATCGATAAATAAAAATCAATCAAAAAGAAGAAAGAATCGAATCAATAAACTTTTAAAAGAAGTGGTAAGACTACTTCCTAACCCACCTCTGAACCGGTCATAGATAGGCTTAGGGCGAATAAGCTTTTGTTGCCATGTACACTTATAGCACTATAATTTCCATAACATAATTAATAATTATTCATTGCTTATGAAAGTGTTTGAAAGTTGTCCTTCCGGAAAAACATCATAACCCCTTTGTCTAAATATTTTTTACCGTTTGCTGTTTTATTTTTATTTATTTTTTTATCAAATATTAGTCATATAGATTTTAGAGAAAGTTACATTCACTACATTCTTGTGATTTATCGTAAACTTTGAAAAACCGCGCTACAGGAAAAGAATAAAACACAAGATACTAAGTGAATAACTAAACAAAGCAGAGGGCAATGGCTGGTTACAAATAAAATTGTGCTAACTATTATAGTAGAAAACCCGTCTCTGGGCACGCCTTGAAGATTCGATCCCGATGGTAAACCGGTTAAAGTTTTTCTGCCCATGGATCGGGCGCCGGCGCCGTGGGAACAAAGATAGATAGAACTAGAGACTAGCTCGATAGACTAGACTGTCTTTTAACTATCACCCTTATTTAGTCAAGCTATACCGTAAGCGTCTATTTATAAACTAGTCTGTGGTCTTATTTTGCGTATTGATGATTCTAAAAATGACGTACGTGATTGCAATGTTGCTGTGAACTTATGCAGCAATTATCTCGAAGGAAAGTTGACCATATATAGGTATGTGAAATAATGAAATAGAGCTTATGGTGTGATTGTTTAAGTATATTATGAATCATTTATTATGTTCGATCGCAAATAAGTAAACCTAACCCCTATTTTATTTTAGTCTAAACGTTTCGTAGCTGGTTCCTAAATACGTTTTTTTTTAATTTTCCTGTTAACCGTATATAGTTTACTACAAATTATTTCCGGCAATCCTTTCATTAATTTAATCAGTTTATTATGTAATCAGTTTCCTTTTAAATTAGGTGATTTGTTTTCCGGTACCACCTTTAAGAATAATCCGTAAACCTCACTTTAATCACGAACCATTTTACAAAATTATATACTACCTTCTATGGATTTTATATGCATTTTATATGAGTTCTTTTCTTCAGTTATTGTGATTAAATGCATCGTTCTTCTGATTATATTAGTATTATGACAAGTAGTAGCGCGACATCACGCTTCACCATTGCCACGAATTTCAAAGCTAAAGAAAAATTTAAAAACAAAAAACGAAACGCATCCAACGTTCCTACTCTACGCTCTAATTAATGGTTGTCATTGTGACGTTTCGTGTAACCGTTGCACCGTAATATTTTTCTATATTATTCCCAATTTTTCAATTCAAAGATGGAACGCCTCGATTGCAAAAAAAAGAGTCTCCGGATCTCTACACTCACCATACGAAACAGCAGCATTACGCTGCTATTTTACACTGGTATCGTGTAAGAGCGTGGTCCTGCCTCGGTCGAGCCGACCCATGCGTGCTACATTTATAAAATGGCTGGAACGTGGAACGTGGCTCTACCATGTAATAAAGCAGTTATTTACATAACAGTTATTTATGCATTATGACATGCATAACCATTTCAAATGTTTGTATGTGCACCTCTCTGAATGTCCGGGCTAATCTTCGGAACGCCTGAACCGAGTGTAATAAAACTTGACGAACAGATAGAGAGCAATGTCAAATTTACATAGTGACAAACCATGTTTGAGTACAATCAATGGTATTGCTACCTTCTGGGGAAAGAAAAGTCGCATTTCCGTAACCTATGTATGAGGGATTCTGCGAATTGTGCTAAGATGTGCTTGAGTACAATCTGAGAGATTTATACCTTGTATATTGTCACAATATACTCTTGTGGTATGTTATACTTCTTCTTAATATAGCGATTTCGCAGATTATTTTCAGCGAAGTGTGTTAAGATATACTTACGAGCGATCCGAGAGGTTGTTTCTTGTATATTATCACAACATGCTCTTGGGGACTTCTTCATACAGTCCAATCGTAATTATTACATTATTTTCTACGAATTGTGTTATTTGATGTTGAATGTACTTGAGTACAATTTGTGAGATTCTTTTCCTTGCATATTGTCACAATATGCTTTTGGGGTGCACTTTTTTAATATGATGCAATCGTAATATCTAGATTATTTTTGTAAAGTATGTTAAAATATGTTCGGGATCGTTTCTTTGCATATTATGACAATATGCTCTCGATGCATATTATTCCTTAGAATGTACCCCAAATTAATATAAGTGACTCCTGTGGCTACAAATGAACTGAAACTGCATAAATGCATCAATGTACAGCTGGGTGAACGAGCGGATTCTTGTTAGGTGTACAATTTCCATTCAAGTTGATATAGCCAAGGCTTTTGACACTGTTTCGATACCCATTCTTGTAAACAAACTAGAAAAAATTGGAATAAGAGATTGTGCCCTTTCCATGTTTAAGGATTTTCTATATGACCGTGTGCAGAGAGTAAAAATAAAAAAATTATTAGCTCACACGCCTGTGTCACGTTCGGAGTCCCTCAGAGCAGTATCCTGGGACCACGTCTCTTCTAGTTTTACATTAACGACCTGTGCTCATTGACATTAACTCAAGGCAAGCTATTTACTTACGCTGATGATACAGCCTTAATTTTCTACGGAGAGACTTGGCCTGACGTCTAGGAGCTTGCAATGAAGGACCTTCAAACTATGGCAAATTGGCTTGAGGACAATCTATTGACTCTTAATATATCTAAGTTATAAGTGGACTTAGATGCAGTTCCATATAACCAACACCCAAACTGTTAACGATTTACAACTAACAGTACACTTTTGTGGTTTACAATCGACAGATACTTGCCTCTGCCCTAAAATGACGAAATCCAAACGAATTGAATATCTCGGACACATAGACCTTATTTCACTGCGCACTCGGATAATTATTTGGACATTTAAAAGACTAAGGCATATCGCTGACTTTGATTCATTAAAGACTGTATACGACGCCTTAGCACAATCAATTATAGGATATTGCATAATTGCCTGGGGAGGAGCATGCAAAACATTTATGATAAAGTTAGAAAGAGCTCGAAGATGTCTCCTAAAAACCATGACTTTTAAACCGTACAGGTATCCTACAAACCTGCTGTACCAAGAATGCAAACTGCTGACTGTCGGGCAATAATTATACATCTAACAATTGGTCTTAATGAAACATACACTAACTCTTTATGATCCTGAGATCTGTCGTAATAATCACAGAATACCGTATGTACTAATTATGTACTGTCGAACTGCTTTTTCTAGACGACAAAGTTCATATCTATCCTCAGTACTTTATAATAAGCTAAATAGAAATCTAAATTTTTATCCTCTTTCCAGGCATGAGTGTAAAGTTAAAGTTCGAGATCGGTTATTGTCACTTGAATATAGTAAAACAGAAAATATCCTGATATAATTTGTAAAAATGTGTGTAAGTAATGTGTGTCGTATAAAAGTATAAAATTATAAATAGCAATCTTTGTTTAAAACAATTATTTATACATTATAGGTTATAGAGTCTTCACTTTAATATTGTACTTTTATTCAAATAAAACATTATTTATTATTATAAAAAAAGAGGCGACACAAAGAAACAAATCAGGAGATGGGCAGCAGCCTCTTTCTAATAACGACTAAAAGTAAACAATTGCGCTTGCCAACCCGGTGGCTAAACGTGACAACTTTAGCAAATATCCTCCTAAGGAAATATATGTGGGAGGCCTATGTTCAGCAGCAGATTTTATTAGAGTGTACGGTAACGGTATTGTTCAACGAACCGACAAACGCATCAAGGTAGTTTCTAGAATGGCAGCTAAGCGGAGTCAAACGGCGGTCTCTCACTGGTTGGGCTAACGGTAAGCCATGCAGAATTATGTTCAAAAGTCCTCTAAACGGCTTCAATGATGATCATGATGATAATTTTGAAGACATCTGAAGTTAATTGGGGTAACGAGGCAAACATTTCCTTGTTCTAAAATCCTCTCAGAAATGAGAGGAAGCCGGTACCCAGCAGTGGGACTTTGTAATTTTAACTTTTGATTTAACCAATGTAGGTTAGTGATCTGAATGGAGTGTAATTAGAATGAGATTAACAACGGGATTTATTACAATCACGCTGGTTGCTAAATAACAGCTTATTTCACACACATATTTCACAATAAGCCGGAGTGATATAGTAAGCCACCTACAGAGATAATCAACTTACTCCATTAACCACGCTAACCTCTAATCTCGTAAATCATTGGAAATTATCACACCGCTGTAAAGTATATTATTTTGCTTTATTTTAGATATACCAAATTAACTTTCTATTTGATATAGTGTAAGGGTGACAAACGAGCACACAGTCCACCTGATAGGAAGTGGATGCTGTGGCCCATAGATGTCTATATTTATCCTCAATTAAGGATCAAAATTCAGATGCGTTTTTGCGATTTTTTCAGTTTCTTGTGTCTGTAATACATACAATCAAAACAATGCCTCAGTGCTGTATTTTTTTATATTTTTAACTTTTTTTAAATTTTCTTCGTCAGGAACACACGTAGTTTGGTTTATAGAATTCTAATTTAATTAAAATAATATAAGTATATATTAAATATTTCAGAAATACACATTAAAATCTACACTTTTCCAACAAATTAACTTCCCCTGCTATGAAATTTGTCAAATATTTAACCCCATTTTCAAGGATGCCGTTGTTTTCTAATAAATAAATAAATTTACGTATGTAGATATATGTTTAGGTTACAGCTTCATAAAGGATAATGTCATGAATAACTTGTTAGGACTGTAATTATTTAGAACTAAACTCGCTTGATTTGCGTTTTCAAAATTCTTTCATGCTTGTATTATGGTTAAGTGATTCTTCATCTGTATATACGATGGAACGTAGACAGTTTATGAATGCAGGTGACTCAGACATTCATTGTTATATTACCTAGTAAAGGTCTATGTTCGGCCGTGGTTGTGAGGAGCTGTAATGATGATACCTAATGGTGTTTTTCATAAATGTTATAAATAATCACAACATAAAATGTGTGTAATATTAAAACTTTTGAACATATTATTTCATCGATTATATATATCAACTTAGGAATGTTACTCTTCTAATATTAGTAATATTAAGAACTTAACTTCGATCGCTAGCAATAAATCTAAGTGGTCCTCAATTTGCACTAGACTGAAACAGGACTCCGAATCACTTTTGATCGGTGACTAACTAAAAAACTACGTGTCGAGAATTATCGAAATAAAAAAATCATAAAACTTGCATGCGCTTTTAACTCTCTAAAGCCATAGAGCCACTTTAAATTAAATTAAAAAAAGCTCTAATGTAATTAACAGAAAACGTGCAATACTACGAAAATTAGTCGACGCGTAGTCAAAGCTTCGCATATCACGAGCAAATTGGAACGTGCCTTTGATCTCTACCTAACACAAGCTAGAGGATTTAATTACAAAACTGATTAAATTCCACTGTTTTACTATATGCTAATGTCGTTAAACTATAGCTTTAGCATTTTTTATATCTGTATAATTTTAAAGATGTATGAGCCACGCCTTTGAGTTATTTTGACTGCAGCGCTAATAGGTCAAAAATATCACACTCGTATTGAATACCACCATTATGCTACTGTGTTTTGTATAAAGAATAAGAACTATATGGTAGAGCAGTACATATACATACAGGCTTTAGATTTAAATGTGGTAGAGTATTACACATACATACAAACCATTATAATAGTTACCATTAAAATGTGACAAGTCTATTTTAGGAAGTTCAACGACCTTACGTTTGTGTGAATGTGACGTTGCATCAGAGCAAACCACAGCCATGGTGTCTTGCGAAGGAAGCGATAGCTTGCTATGACTTTGGATCAAGGTGTGGTGTGCAAAATATTAATTGATGTAAATTACTTTATAAATAGCGGTAAAATAGTTAAGTGTTTAGTGTAATTGTAATATATAATTTTAAATTATTTCACAATTACGGACATACCACTCTACAGAAATTATTACATATACTAAGTATTTATTAGCAGTGGCTACTGTTTAATGCAGCGGTCGGCGCAAGGGCGACTCAACGACACCGAACCGGTTCACCGCTGGCCGCCCTTGCTTCGACAGTTCGCACCGCGCCGCCAGTACGTTTGCGTATGCCATACTGTTCGTTGTTACTGTTGACTCATGATAAGAAATTGTTATCATAGTTAATTCGTTCGCTTGAGGTTCCTAGTTTTTGTGCTATCTTTCTGTAGGTATACTATCACTCTATTCTCCTTCTGTGTGTTGTGAAAGACTTGTAACTTGTGTAAATTATAATTATTTAAACTGAAAGACTATTGAATTTTATTTTACTTACACAAGCAGCATAGCAAATATTAAATTGAACTATAAGCAGAAGGTCCAACAGGGAAGGTGTATGATCATTCACATCTGGAATCTGCGTGGGTAAAGTGATCAGTTGTGTCGGACCATATGCCAAGGCAAAGCCATAAACAGATCTTTGTATCAGTAGTATGAGAACAGAGCCATTCGGAGTGTTGGGCGATAAAACTTGTGCGTTTCCCGTGTGAAATTCTGTTTAATTTTCGCCAATGAAATAATCGGTTATCGATTGTCATGTGCAACGTTTCACGTTTATGTGACTTCAAGTGAAATACCGTCTTAATAAGTTTTACTTAAAAAAGTGCGCTCAGGCGATGATGAGATGCTTGGATACGCGGGTCCTCCTTTTGCGTGGGCGCGTAGCAATGGCTATTGCTACGTGGTTAATCCGGCACTGCTTATACACAAAATTTATTTATATCTCTGACTGGGTAACTCATTACGATATCTCTTAAACAACATCCTTTTGGCTTGAAATTTGCTATAGTTACTCATTTCGCAATGTAGACGCTCACTAAGAACGGATTTTACGAAAGTCACATAAATTCTTGATATTTTATATCTACGTTATTATAGTCCATTATCTAGCGCCCAACGAAGCGAGCAGGTATCAATCAGCTGGTTTTAAATAATGTGCCTCAATTGTATTTTTAAATGTACTTATTGAAGAGACATCTTTTATATCTTGAAGATGGTTATTCCAAAGTGTAATCGATGATACCGTAAAGGAGTCTAAGTAATATGTAGACTTATGCAGCGGAATGGTTATAGTTTAGTTGGTCATCGAACGGGATAAGCATAGGTATAAAAAACGCTCTTTCAAATAAGCTGAAGAAAAAGGAGTTTGAAGAATATCGTACAAAGTGGTTAGAAGGTGTGTGTTCTGGTGAAAACGGATGTCGAGCCTGTAAGCTTGCAAGGTCACGTTATTGGGGCTAAATTATGAAATATGATTAAACCTGCGCAGCCTAAAAATATAGCGTATGCACAGATTGAGCAGACGGTCGAGTTTGCTAAGCAGCTCCTCAGTTATATCTGAGTAAGCAATATAATCATAATCTAAAATAGGAAGCAACAATGAGTTGACTAGCTTTACTGTAATTAATGCATTGTGTTAAAATACGTTTCCGAACCTCATCAACTTGTGGTGCCCAAGATCATTAGCTAAAATTAAGCAGAATTTCTTAACCTGCCTAGCATATTCTAAATCTATACCGTTTAGAGTGACCCAAGTTAGATGTTGATAGTCTAGTCGACATGTGATTTTTCTGCTCCCTAAGATTATAACCTGTGGTTTGGGTGGGTTTAATATTAATCCTTGACAGCTCGCCCACTGATGAACTGCAGCAAGATCTGAATTCATTCCATCCACAGATGAATTAATTGAGGTCACTTAAACTGAAATGCTTATACAACTGGACATCATCTGCGTACCATTGCACAAATTTGATTTCGGAATTGCTAGCAAAATGTCATAGTAAACACAATTAAGAGTAAGTGGACGATTATTCATCGCAAAGCGGATATCATCAGCTATTTTCCTTAATCCTACTGCACATACTCCGGCATGTAGATGGAATTTGTGCCCCAAGGAGAATCCAGGATAGTCAAGGTACGCTACGACACATTCAATAGATATCCATTTTGGCTTTCAGTGAACAAAAGTAGATGCAGCTTCTCAGTATGGACTGCGTTAAGATTGGAGTGCAATCCGCGGATATTAGATTAAAGTTTGCGATTATGCCCGTTTATCTTGTTCGCTATGCTATTCTTTTCTTCCGTTTTTTGCGACGTACCGCACATGTGTTTTATTTTTGCTCTAATTTGCTCAAAGGCCCAATACGCTCAGGATAACTGCGAAGTAATTAACGCACGACTATACAAAGATTAACTTATAATTTATTAAGCTTTACGAATTTACGATGATGGTACATAATTGATTTAAGGCTATTGGCTGGCCCACACTATGCTCCTCGCGGTGCCGCGATGTTGCCCTGTCTGTCCACACACTGCTCTACTTGCGCAATTAATCGCGACGCACCGCACTATGTCGCTCGCGTTTCCAACACATTGGATGTTGAAACTGTGCCAGCGTGGGAGTTATGCATATTTATTTCAGCTAATTATATCAAAATCATAAAAAGGGATACACTCTGTGGTCGTCGTGATAGCTTTTTCTCTATATATTATTTACTCATCCGATAATGTGGCTGAATGATGATGAAAGGTACATTACATATTTATTTATGATTTTTATATGATACGTGACGTGCTCCGTAACGAGCGCTCGATTCGAACTGCGTTTGAGCGAGTGTGTGGCCAGCCACTCGCGCTCATATTGCTAGTCCTTTGACTCGCGCCCGAAAAACCGACAAAACTGGGAGCTATGGGCATTACAAGGAGCATGACGAGTATGGTAGCCACACTACGTTTCTGCCTCCTTTCCTCGCTGCTTCCCATAACACTCGACGGGTGTGTGCCCGGTGGTTTGGTTTTATTAAAGCGAATCATAGACACGATGCATCTATATCTTTTTCGTTTCGTTTTTATAATAATATAATAACGGAAATAGCCATACACAGGTGCTGCCCGCTATCAAAGTATAAGTCCAAAACATTACAAAAATATCCGTCGTGTTGTTTCGGATTTGCTAACTAACACAGGCCACTCGCCCTCATACAATATGCGGATCGGTCCGGCAACTGTTCCTAGTCTGCATCCGAGTTGTCGCTGTCACCAAGTATCTTAGAGTAATTACTTACGTATATATTTGCACAGAAACAACCTACAATTGTACATAAATTGAGTCAATATAGTTGTCTCGCTTTGTCTAATTTAATTTTCAAATAAAGCCAAAAGAGAACACTATTGGAAGATGTTGCGTGTAATTTACAGCTTTTAGTGAGGAGTGGTCATCTTTGGTCTCTTTATAATATGCCAAATGTGAGAGTAGGTAAGTACACTCGTATATTATGATTTACAAAAAAATGACGTGCCTATTGTAATAGTATTATGTGTGATGTTATTTCACAAAACATGACGTACTTAAGGGGAGTATTACAAAATCACGCGAAATTACGAGGTTTCCTGACTGAAATTACATGTGTTTCGTTCGTTGCTTGAAATAACAATTATTTGGTTAAAGTAGTTCGTTTTCTCTACTACAATAAGCTCAGAACAAATTTTAGGTAACTTATTTATTTATTTACTAATAATCATTCTCCCGACGCATGTTTAGGCCAAAACTCTGAAAGACATGATTTGGGAACTGTAATTTGTAGATTCTTTTGAATATCGACCATCAAAAAAATATTTTTATCTCACAAATATCTTATACTTTAATAATAATTAAATAAATTTTCGTTATATGCCTTTCATGTAAGGAAAAAAATTGACATAATTCAATTAATGAAAGAAAAAGCTTCGATACAAGCCTCAATATCTCCGAAGTTTTACATCATTTTGACGTAAAGTTTGTACCAAAATAATCATCAACATTTGTTTAAACTATACTTTGATTTTTACTTTTAAAAATTTGTACTATTATTTTATAATTAATTAAATGAAAGTACCATATATTTCACAGCGCCTGCCATCTGCGGATCTGCGTTCACTTCACGCGAGCGCTTGTCGAGGTTGGACGTAATGGTCGTTAATATAACGCATAGCGCCATATTATAGCGCACTATCTCTCCATAACGCATAGCACGTGCTATGTAAGTAGTCGCCATGGCGCTATGGCGCTTCGGTGCTAATAAGTATTAATATCTAGCGGGAACTAGTTTTAGCAGCAGCGCTGTTGAGAGTGGACGTGTGACGCAAATTTGATCTAGCAGCACGATATTCATCGCGCGTGACCTAATTTAGTGTTATACGTTGTTTAGTTCGTGTATACTGTATATTTATAAATGATCTAAGGACACATTTATCTGCTACCAAAAGTAGGCTAAATAATGTTTTTAAATGTAAATAAAATATAGATACAAAAGTGTATATAACGGTGTATATAACTAGTTTATTTTGTATATACAATCAATAAATTTTTAAATACGACTTTAATTGATTAATTAAAATAACGTTTACATCGATTATACATAGATAGTCGTTAGCCTGAAAAGTATGAAAGAGTTTTCATTGTTTTTTTCTTTACCGTTTGAATTTATTTTAGTCTAAAATGCGACTTATTACAAAATAATGTTCTTATATAGAACGCGGTCTATCCAACGAACGACATATATTGTAGCGTGCTACGAGATATAGCGTGCTGCAAAACTTAACGCGCTTGCAGGCCTCCTACACGCTTTCTTATAAATAGCGCACTATAACATAGCGTATTTAATAGCGCGCTAGAAATTTATAGTTTATAGTCTGTAGTGTACTATTAATTTATAGTCGTTTTGAACAACTTTAGTTCCCATGCTGATGGAGGATTCTACTTGGTAGCGGTCAATCTATGTATCGCCCTCATGAATTCGCTCATAGATAATAAATATTGTATAAAATTTCAACACGTACGTGCAATGTGTTACACATCAAAAGCATGTCGGAGTAATCCCGAAAAATCCAGCAGGATTATGCGTGATTCATGTGCGTTAATCACGCGAATATCCTGTGAGAAGCTGATATTTCGGGATCTCAGTATATTATTAGCATTATTTTCTCTAGATCGTATCAAAAGTTACACAAGCGTCTGTTAAAATTTCGCAGATATTATGTTTATTAAAAATTCGTTACAAAACCGTATTATGAAAATATATTACAAACCAATTTCATTATTCGTCATGTAGTGACTTTCGATAGGCTTTAATAATGACGATGATGATGAAGGATATTATTTTGAGTTAAGAATTGAGATCATTAAGGTGATACCTCGAAAATTTGTTGGTTTTCTATTTCATATATTTTTTAAAGTTTTGTAGATTACAAACCAAAATTTTGGTATTGGATTTTTGACTATATGACCTTGGATTGCATAAAAGAAAAACACGATGTCATGAAATTTTCTCTATAGAAAAAAATTGCAAAGTAGGCTGTAATTAATTAAATTTTTGCATGACACCACAATAATTTTACGGATAAGTTCATGGAATTATTTTTAAAGCATAGTAAATAATCATATCTAAATTCTCATAAACCATTTTTTAATCCATAACTTAGTTTTGTTAAAAAAAATAACAAAGTTGTTTGGCTCTTACTTAGTTTTTTTCCGAGCGTGTGCCCGGTATAGCCATCTCATAATTTGCGTATTATGAAGTCGTGCATCACTTTCATTTTGACACTCCCTCAGTCGTCCGTGAGCTTCACCGAGAAAGGAATAAGCCACGCCTCCAAAACTTCGATTCATTTTCAAGGTATCCTCTTAAGATGCTCCTGCCCATCTCCTGTTTCATTTCTCTCTTTCGCTCCAGCTCCAGCACACGCATTCTTTTACGGCGCCACTCGACGGCGCTAAATCCATATAAATGCATAAATAATTACAATATTGTGAAAAAAACACACACACACACACACACACAAATGTATATATA
>DWHP01001739.1:0-15508 GCA_018247895.1 Parnassius honrathi | reverse complement strand
GAACGCCGCAAACCGCATCTCAATCGATCAAGACGTTCAAAAGTTATGAAAGGTTTACATACTTACACACATACATATACATACATCCGTACGGACGTCCACGTGAAATTAGTAAGAATAGCTTCCTGGGATCTCAAAACGTCGAGATCTGATGAAAACTCTATTTTCGAAAATCGGGGTGAAACCAATAACTTCCCTATTTTTAAAAATTTTCAATTTTCTTAGCGGGAAGTTAAAAAAGGGATAAAGGTAAAAATTATATAACATAAAATATATTCCCGCTAATCATAGCGCTCCTTGATTCCTTGTTTATTGTAATTTGTAACTATTTACAAATTATTTTACAATAACAAAATAAATTTTTAGAGAAAAGACCATTTTAGGAATCTAGTAATGTTAAAAATCGATATAGAATACGAATAAGTATTACTTTATTCGATAACGTTTCTATCTCTAAGTGGAATATTGAAATAAGTTTTTCTGACGACAGTCGATCAAGTTCGCCCAAACCTGAGCGTTCTACACTTCCATGTTCACCAAGACCAGAAAGAAGGGTGCAGAGGATTGTAGTTCCACTTGAGAGGTTCAAACTTAAAATTTCTTTGTAGATTGTTAGTGTGTCATAATCAAAACATAGATATTTTACGTTATTATTTTTTCGAGTTCGATGTTAGATGTTCTTTGAAGAGAAGCTCTACTGCAGCGGTATATACGTAGTTAGTCTGTCGCCCAATATACAGATATCAGATATGGTTACCGATATTTAGATATTAGATCGTAGAATAGTGTTCGGCTCCAATTTTCTAATTGCTAGAATGAGTAAAGTTGTTAACAAATTTAGCGAAACAATTGATATATTTTTCGAACTTCGTCGAAAGCTCGAAAGAGTCGAAGCTCCGTCGCACTTTAAGAGACCATCTTTTGTAATAATCTATAAAATATTTTATTTTATATCCGCTTTTATATATTTTTAGTACTATATATCGTTATCAATTTTTTATCTTTATCCTAGAAATATTGGTACACAGTGTTGAGATAGTTATTTCTATGTGGTATCCGCCTGTAATTATTGGTACATTTTAGTTCTTATCGGTTTATTATATTTAATTAGCATGTAAAGAATGATACAAATGTTAGTGGATCAATAAACAAAAAAATATGTATCTGCATACGATTTGTATCGTATGCAGATACATATTGTTGTATCGTCAACTTCTATGTTCGAGTCATTCGTCATATTATGAAATCATTATGCTGTTTCAACGTCGTTTATCAACAAAACAACAATCCTAGAAAATCCCATTGCTTGTCGTTTGCGTGGAAATGACAAAGGAAATTTGCTTTGTGCGCAATAAAACTTTGTCGTCGTTCCTGCCTGCTGTCCAGAGTACGAATTTAAAACGACTGTTAGGAATGAGTTTGCCTCAATCTGCACGACTAAAATTACTTAGTAAATACCTTTATTAATGTAGTAAATTTTGTATTTTATAGGTTGGTAAGGCTCTTTTGGCTCTTAAGGCTGGCACCACTTTCGTATCTATCCATAATCAGCAGTACATCTGCTACTGCCGCTGTAGGGGCGCCAGTATAAATGCAAGCTATGAGACGTTAGTCCTCAGGGATGACAACGCATCTGTAGCTTCATTGTTTGAAATTGCTGGCTAAACGTAGCACGAACGGGTCGGCTCGACCGGAAAAAGACCATGCCCTCAAAGACTACCAGGGTAAAAAAGCAGCTTAATGCTTAATTTCGTATTGTGAGTGTAGAGAACCGGAGATCCATTTTACTGGAAATGAAGCGTTCCATCTTAGTATTCAGGGATGACAACGCATCCGCATTTTGATTCTTAATCGAGGATAAAGTATGTGTCAATGGGCCACAGCATCCAATTACCATCAGGTAAGCTGTGTGCTCGTTTGTCACTATATTCTATAAAAAAATAAAGTGTAAGTATGCTCGTTTGTCACCCTTATCCCTTAGGGTTGGTTTTCATTCTTATAGTATTAATAATATTATTGAGTATAATTATTTTCTCTTTATAGGGGGAGTCGAACACTTTCTTCGAGCGACAGGTGCTTGTCTTTATTACAACGAATGATTATAATTTTGCTGCACTATGAAAGTAATTTTTTTTTCTTTTTTTTTGTTCTAAATGCTGCAAAAAAGGTCGTTTTCACCTCCAAGAAGGTTTTTATATTTTCAATAATTTGTAGTTGGTGTTAGTGTAGTTACATAACCACGTAACTAGACTATATTTAAATGTTCGATAGAATTCAATTCGGATAGAAACAGTAGAGAAACGTATCATCTCATGATTATGTTGCTGCAAGTAAATTTATATTTGTCGTAGGATCGAGGTTCGTTGGTTACGTCAACAGTCACGGATTTTTGTATGAGGAAAATGTATAGATTTTTGGTAGTACCGTCAATATCATATCCTTATTGGCCTTGTTAAGTATTGTTCAATTTTATAGATTAATAATCAAAATGCATATGCGTTGTCACCCCTGCAAACTACGATAGAATGCCTCGTTTCTAATAAAAAGGGTCTCCGGTACTCTGCACTTACTATACGAAACGCAGCAGCATACAGCGCTGCGCCTAGACTACCTCAGCTCAAATTTTAATTCCGCCCCCACTTCCGCGCGCGTCATATGCTATCTACTGACATGTTTGTAATCACTAATACTATAAATAGATAGGTCGTTAGATACTTATTTCATTAGGTTTATCATATTTATGCCTGTTTCTTTACGCCAACCCAGTCGATTCTTATTTTTATTACGGTTATTTCCCATTTTAATTTTACGTTGTCCTGCTGCGTAATGTGTATTCTGATCATAAGCGACACAGCTTTCCCGTTCGAAAGCCGTGGTAAGACTAATAGGGCGGAAATAATGGTAATTTAAAAAGAATAAAAAACAAGCCCTGCTTTATAGTTAGTTCAGTTAGCATGCAAAGTTTCATGATCTAATTTAAAGTATTTAATGAATACCAGCTGTTTATTGTTCAGTTTGGAGGTAACTTTGAATTTTTTTCAATCTAGAAAATTTTACGTAGCTAATCGTGTTTTCGTCTTAACATAGTACTTAACATTGATTCTCAACTTTACCATATATTTATTTCAAAATTAATGGTGCAGTATTTTCGGCATAACGGAGGATCTTGCTAAGCCATTTGAGGTATTATAGATTCTTAAGCTGCTATTTTACGCTGGTATTGTGTAAGCGTAGTCCTTCCTCGGTCGAGCTGCTCCGTTCGTGCTGCTACCATAATTTTGCAGCAGCGTGGCTCTACCACGTAAAAAATCTGTCTATCTATCTTCATTTAATTTAATCAGCAAGCACGTGATCTATTGGCCCTCTTGTATCAAGATCACGTGTATTAATCATCATCATTACAACCCTTCACAAGTCTATTGCTGAACATAGGCCTCCCCCAAGGAACGCCACAAATCACGGTCTCAGGTCACCTTCACCCATTAATTTCCTTCGTGTCTTACCGGTCGTCACTCCATCATGTGATAAATCAGCACTTAAAGCACTGTGATATTTACAGCAAGCGTCATCTGAGCTGCCACGGCTCTGTTTTAGCCGGCTATTATTATTTAAATTTCCTAATTCAATATAATTCCTTTCATTTTTTTCCTTTTTTTCTTTTTCTTCTTCATCATTTGCCCCTAATACTCCACAGTTGGACATGGGACACGACTAAATTACTTAGCAATTACTTTTTCTATGTAGTAAATTGCATATTTTGTAAGTTGGTAAGGCCCTTTTCTACTTAGGGGTCCGTCTGGGCTGGCACCACTTTCGTATCTATTCATAATCAGCAGTACATCTGCTACTGCCGCTGTAGGGGCGCCAGTATAAATGCAAGCTATGGGGCGTTGGTCCTCAGGGATGACAACGCATCTGTAGCTTCATTGTTTGAAATGGCTGGCTAAACGTAGCACGAATGGGTCGGCTCGGCCGGAAAAAGACCACGCTCTCACATAGTCTGTGAGGTAAAAAAGCAATATTAATTTCGTATGGTGAGTGTAGAGAACCGGAGATCCATTTAATTGGAAACGAGTCATTCCATCTTAGTCCTCAGGGATGCCAACGCATCTGTAATTTGGTTCTTAATCGAGGATAAATGTATGCCTATGGGCCACAGCACTACTTACCATTAGGTGCTCGTTTGTCAGGCTTATTCTAAACAAAAGGCAGTTATGACCTACAATGAGGTGGTGTTTGGCATTGTTTGTCATTCTTATAGTATTAAAAAAATATTATTGAGTATATTTATTTTCTCTTTATAGGGGGAGTCGAACACTTTCGTGCGAAGACAGGTGCTTGTCTTTATTACGACGAATAATTATAATTATGCTACACTATGAAAGTGATGTTTATTTTTCTTTTTTTTCTTCTAAAGGCCGCAAAGAAGGTCGTCTTCACCTCCAAGAAGGTTTTTATATTTTTAATAATTTGTAGTTGATGTTAGTGTAGTTACATACTACTAACTTTAGTAACTAACTGTTACTTAGTTACGTACTACTACTAGCCTATATTTAAAAATGTTCAACATTTTAGTTATGTTAAATTTAAAATCATGATCACCGTTACAAAATAATTGAATTGTTATAAAATAATAATGTCACGTTTGTAGTAGTCTTGAACTTACCAATAATTTATTTGTTACTGTAATCTAAAAAAATTCTATAGTTGTGAGAAAAGAAAACAATGAAGTTTAAGAAATCGGTTTCATATTATACTGATTTAACGTTTTTAAATGTTGACAACACTTTTCTTGTACCTATTTTACGGGGAATACTCCTGAAATAGTTAAAGTGTAACTTAAAAAAAAAGAAAATATTTTTAATATGTCGAATAATACTAGCTATTATTCAGTATTCGACGAATAACAAGAGAATGTCGAGTAATGCAGAAAACCGAATAATAGCGAGTAATCGCGACATCTCTAGTCTATAGGTCAATCAAAAAGTTTAGAAATTTTACTAATAAGAGCGTTCTTATGATTTAAATAATACATGACTGGATAAACCCTGAGAACGAGGTGATCGCTAACCTGCCGTTTCTTATGTGTCATTAAGTGTAGTATACACTGTAAAGTACAGGTTGATTGAAAAGAAACTACTTCTCTTCTTTCTTTATCTTTATTCTATTTATTTATTATATTTATTTCTATTTATTATCTTTATTTGGTTTTAAGATTTTTTTTACATTAATTTTTCAAACCACTAACGAAATAAAATTGTACAATGTGAGTTATTAAAAAATCAGAAAAATCAGAATTCAGTATAATCACCTGCATTTGCTACTAGTTTTTGCTAACGTCTTGGAAAAACAGCTATGGACTTTTGTAAAAAGTGTTGGGGTTCATTTGTTAGCACTTGCTGAATTCCTACTTCCAGTTCATCAAGAGTGCGAGGTTTTGAGCAATAGACTTCATCCTTTGCCCAACCCCACAGGGAAAGGCGTGAGGTCCGGGCTACGAGCAGGTCATTCATGTGTTCCACGACGACCTAACCAACGCTCTCGGAAACGGTTATCCAACCATTGTCGGATATTCGATGCGAAGTGTGGTGGAGCTCTATCTTGCATAAATGCTATATTTTTAATGTTATCAAACGTTGACAAAGCTGGCCAAACTCTGTTTGCGAGCATGTTGAGGTAGAGCTCTTCATTCATTGTATCCCTCAAAATAAAAGGGCCAGTAACTTGACTTGATGTCATACTACACCAAATTGTGAACTTAGGATGATTTTGCATTTTCTGCGCGGTTACTTTTTGGTCAAAATCTACCCAATAATGACAGTTACGAATGTTAACAAAGCCCCAAACATAAAAAATCGTTTCATCATTCCAGACAATGTTATCAAACAGTTCTGACCAATCTCCGTGCAATCCATGCATAATCTCTACATATTCCATCCGGCGATCACAGTCCTCTGGAGTTATTTCTTGGCAGTAATGTGACTTCAAAGGACGAAAGGTGAGAGACTTAAGGGCAGTCATTATAGTGTGCCGTGTAAGTCTGCTTGTGAATATCTCTCGAACAATTTGAATATTTTCTTCTGACACTGATGTTGAAGGATAGCCGGTTCTTTTACTATCTGCCACTGATACAGTTTTCATCAACTTTGAATGACAGTTTTAATGGTTTTAGATTCAAAACAGCATGAGGTCTGTTGATATTCCGCTACCAGCATTGCACTTCCACTATTGATCGCTACACTTCGTAGCGAGAGGCAATTTGCACTCGTTCTTATTTTGACAATCTTCCTTGGGCCATTTTATGATGTTTTATCTAATTCTTAATCTATATAAAAATTACATAAGATTACATGAATTTGGCTCAAGTCTACAACCAAATAAAGATAGGATATTTTTTTTGCAACCACGCTGTATTATAAATCATGGTTTAAAAAGAACTGGGTTTCTTGCTGGTTCTCTCCAGGGCAGAGAGTTTTTTTTCCAAACCAGTGGTATAATCCTAAATGACCTTCAATAAGTATCATTTGATATTATATTCTATTCTATTACTCTAATCTATTCCACGCACTTAAGCCGGCTATACATATTGGCTGAGCGAAGGCGAGTACCAACGACATAGACACATATATAGACAGCCCATTTGTCCAGCCTTGCCATTGCTCGTCGACTCTCCGAACGCCAATGTGTATACGGTTCGTTTGGCGTGCCTTGCCGCCACTCGGGATCGCTCGCTACGACTTGACCATTTCGGAACAGTGTCGGTGGTTCTACACAAATCAAAGGCGCTCGCCTGCTCTCGGCAAGTCGCGTCCACATGTTAGTCGTAATTATGTTTCAACTTTAAAATAATTTCGACAACTTCACTATACTAACGAGGACATCTTAAAGTTTTTTAACTTTACTGCGGAGTAATAATTATATGCACTTATTAAATAAATAGCAGAAGCTGCAATAACTTTTATGTCGTCCATATCGTAACAATTCTCAATGACGACTAATTACGCCTAACGTATAGATAGCTCCACAAAAACTTGTGAACGTATCAATTTGCCTTGGAATTGGTCTCTTTCGAACTTGAACAACGTGTAGACTATAGCACTCGCCTTGTATCAATTTGCCTACGTTAGCGTTGGCTGAGGCATGGCCAACATGCATTTCCGGGGTAAGACAATTGTCTTCAGCCAAATTGATACGAGGTGTCAGTCTACGACTGCGGGCATGAAACTAGTGACGGTCGAGCGATGGCGGTAGCGAGCGGCGACCGAGGGCTGTTTCGTGCACGTCGCCATATTAAACTATGCTTTTGTTTACGTTGCTGTCGCATCGCGCCGTGCAGCCCCGCTACCGTCATCGTTCGACCGTCGCAAATTTCGTGCCCGCGGCCTACATGTTGGTCAACCTACACACATGCACACCCACAACCTACATGTGGACGCGTCGAGCCGAATACAAGCGAGCGCCTTTGATTTGTGCAGAAAAACCGGCACTGGTCCGAAATGAAACGAGTCCCAGAGAGCGATCCCGAGTGGTGGCAAGGTATCCCAAAGGAACCGTATACATGTTGGCGCTCGCTTGCACTCGGCCAGCTAGGCGAGCAACGACGAGCAATGGCGAGTCCAGGCAAATGGGCTGTCTATAAATTGATACTCGCCTTCACTTGGACAACATGTATAGCTGGCTTTATTTATCTTTCATTAAATCTTTAAAACGTGTCAAATGTGCCGATATTATCGTAGAATATTTTTCCTTTTTATCCAATAACGTAATATTGAAGTAGGTAGTTGTAAAATGCACCGTCATGGACGGATTTGTATAAACTCGTATTAATTTAAAAATTTTCGAACCAGTAGAGATTCAATAAACTACTTTAAATATTTATTATGTTATGGTTAAATACCCCATGACCCTCCCAGACCGGCGACAGGGAAGATCGTTAAAGGTGTGAGAAGTTTGTCGCGGTTTAGGCAGTCTCCCTTTAATAGGGCCAAATACTTAAAAGCTACTCAATTTTTAAGATGTCGTTAAGTCTAGTTGTTTCAGTCACTTTGACTTAAAGTGATAAAGACAGCACGAGACTTAACGATGTCTCAAAATAGAGTAGCGTTTGAGGTTTTCGGCTATACACATACAGTTGAGGACTTTTGCGGGCTGACAAAGATAATTTTCATATTGGATTTTTATTTAATTATTCATACATTTTTTTTACAGATTGAAGTTAAAATGGGCGATCCTGGCTTTAGCTGGCGCCATCCTCGTCGGTGTAGTTTTGCACAGGCACTTGCGTCGTTAACGGAAGAAATTTGATGGAAGTAGAAAAGGGGCCAAAACCAGTTGGAACTGGTTCTCACCAGTGCAGGCTAGTTTAAGTCGGTTACCGTACCAATTGTTGATGGATATCTAGTTTGTGTTTGATTTGTTAGAATTAACTTTTTTAAATAAACTTTTTATAATGTGGATTTCAACATACAGCAGGCCTGGAATTTTCCTTCATTTTATAGTATATTTTAATTATTGAAAATGTACAGATGGCGCCGTGTAAAACATCACATCGCTTTTGACGCCATGAATATACTTAAGTATTATTATAGTGCTTTTAAACTTCACTGCAATATGTTGACTTTACTATCCAAATATCGTCAATGTGCTTATGCAATTATGAGAGTCAAAATTCGCACACGTGCCCAGTGATATATTTACACTAGGGACACTAGGTGCTAGTGCCCAGGGCGGCAAAATTTGGAGTGTGAGCAAAAAATTTTTCATATTTCTGCTTTGAAAATCAACAATTTTCAACAAATTGGAAATTTATTAGTTTGATGCCGATTTTTCAAAATCTAGTTCTAATTGGATCTTCACGTTTCGAAGTCTAATTAATTTTTTTATTAACATTTAATGAAGTTATTAAAAAAATTTAATAATATCTTTTTTCAATTAATAGTTTTATATACTTGGCCTTTAACCTAATTTTTACTCAATTAATGCGGGATATAGGTAAAGCTGTATTTTTCACTGTGCCTCAGGGCACTTAAGGTAAATACGGCCCTGCATGTGCCATGAAACGAGATGAAGTTTAAATATTTCGCTTATTATATCGTTATTATCATTTCGCTAATTGTATCTCAGTTTTTAGCGACATCAGCGTCATTTCAGCCCATCACAAGTCCTCTGCTGAAGATACGTCGTCTCCATAGATTGCCACAAAGCACAGTTGAGTCCTACACCACCTTATGAGTGACATACATTCATGTCTTGTCCTGCATGTTACATCAGGTTGTCACTCCATCGGAGGTCGCCTAACACTACGTTTGCTGTTACGAGGATACCACTCAAGGACCTTCTCTCTCCATCGATTGTAAACACATTGGGTTATTTGCCGTCCTATTGCCATTTCAGCCTCTTTATCTGTCTCTGCGAAATATTGCAATAAAAAATATTTAAATTCTGCGTGG
Source organism: Parnassius honrathi (assembly GCA_018247895.1). Taxonomy (NCBI): domain Eukaryota; kingdom Metazoa; phylum Arthropoda; class Insecta; order Lepidoptera; family Papilionidae; genus Parnassius; species Parnassius honrathi. The sequence goes on along the minus strand of DWHP01001739.1, from coordinate 6,059 downwards.
AACTAGCTAATTAATTTACTCATTTTTCAAACTACCTTCCATTATTAAAAAAATAAAGAAATTCTACACATTGACATATATGCAGTGAATTTTTTTACACTTATTATTAGATCTTGCGATATTATATTTTGATGTATTTATTTAAATGAATTTATATTTGTTATTTAATGTCTAATATTACCTGTCTATATACTCAGTGTTGTGACATAAAGTACTTGTAGCTGGACATTATTTAGTTTATTTTTTAAATCTTAAAACCACTACATCGTATCACAAGGTATGGAATCGTACTTTGTACTTGAGCAACATTTTATTAATATTGTCGCTAAGATCTTCACATTGTGTAAATGCAGACTAGTTAATAAACATTTTAATAATCGTACTTCATTCTTTTATGTTATTGTTATTGCTAACATGTTTTTATACTAGTTTATGGTTTTAATTCATGTTTTTTATGGTTTCAAGCACTATCCACCTAATGATAAAAGGATATTGTGGCCTATAGACATCTACATCTATCCTCTATTAATAATCAAAATGCAGATGCGTTGTCACCCGTGAGGACTAAGTTGGAATGCCTCGTTTCCAATAAAAATGGTCTCCGGTTCTCTACACTCGCCATAGGAAACAATAACAATAAGCTTGTATTATGTGAGAACGTGGTCCTTCTCTAGTTGAGTCGATCCATTTGTGCTACAACTATAATATAGCTGTAGTATGGCTCTACCACGTAAAGAATTCACAAGATTAACAAACACTGTATATTTGATCTAGCTAAAATTAATTTGTACACTTGCAACTATAAAAGTAGTATTAAAACCGTCGTTAATATCACTCCAAGACTGATTTGTGTTGAGTACGCGTTTGAGTATGGTCCAAGTTTGGCTGCATAGGCGACGGCGTGGTACACATAGTGCTGCTCGTGAACGTTGTGGAACAGGTGAGCGTGAGGACCTGCGAAGGAATGATCATTAAAATCTCCAGCCTTTCGTTGTTGACCCACCACGCGTTCGAACAATAAGTTGCCAACATTTGTCTTTCCTTCCGATTACAATGTCTTCAAGGCAAGAGTTTTGTTAAGTCGGTGCGTTTCGACGGTAATCAGGTGTCAATAGGCTGTGATGAATAGATTCCAGTAAATCGAATTTAGGTAATGATACAGTGTTGGAGATTAGGATAATTACAACGCAATGGCGTGCGATGCGATGGATGGAAAAACTGGCAGGAATCGTTTAGTGAAAAACAATTTGCAACTGAGTTATGTTTTTTCATTGTGACAATGTTTTCTAACCTAAAATAATAAATACGTGAATACTACACATGGAATAAAACTAATTTTATCGCGTTTAATTTTAAAAACCCGCGTAAAAGAACATATCGCTGATGTGGACCACCGACGCTTCGAGAAGCCTATAATATGTCGACATATTCGGGATCGTCCCAACCATTATATCAGATTTGATATACTACAAATTCTCGCAGAAAACTCCCATTTCTACCAAAGATCATTCGCAAGGCTATTGAAATTAAAAAAAAAGAAACTAATTTCAATAGAAAAGATGGCTGGTGTTACCATCTACTTGGGATCCCGTCATTAACAAAATTAAATCCAAAGCTAAGCAAACTACACTACAAGTCTTCAAGATTTCTGTAGCAGTGGGCTGTAACAGGTAAAATCTTAAAACTGTAAAAACCTGTGACTGTCTTTTAGTGGACTTGTTATCTCGTGGAGCAGGAGATGTTCTTTCAGTTTATTAGTCACAGTTACGGTCTGTTATTATAAGGTACCTGTTTTTAATCTGTTACGATAAATACGTCTCACTCCTAGATTACTTTAAGCTCGTTCTGCGTAGTTCGGACCAAAAATTAAATTGAAGGTAGCCTTCGTAAACTATGTCATCAGAACGTCAAACACCTCTGTCCCTCCATGACTATAGGTGCTGTAAAGTCCCTGAAAAGTTACGTTAAAATTCATCATCATCATTACAGCCCTTCACAAGTCCGCTGTTGAACATAGGCCTCCCCCAAGGTATGCCAAAAAGCACGTTAAAATTAAACGCGATAAAGTTCGTAATATTTGGTTTTAATATAAGGTATCAGCTTATAACTGACACCGATACCTTTTGTTATAAAATTTAAGTGGAAATCGAACTAGCAGACCACCTGATAGTAAGTAGCTACTGCAGTCCAAAGACACCTGCAGCCAACTTCAAGCCTATAGGCTACAGATACGCATCTGTAGCCTATAGGCTTGAAATAGTCTGCTCTGAGGACTACGATGGAATGCATCACATACTTTAATTATGCTGGCTCTCTATACACTTTAGACCGGAACACAGCAGCATATAACCGTCTATTGGAAGCCATAACATTTTTATGGCATTTCTCTATCCCTTTTCGGGCAGTCACGTGATATTAGGCATAGCTTTAAAAAAACTTACCTCTAGCGTATATAGCAACATCACCACCACCGTGGCTGTTCTCATCTAAAGCAATGGCGGCAATCTGCTCATACATGAAGCTCTCGGTGTCCTCTGTACTAGGATCTTTTCGTATCACTCTAGTTTCGTTGTCTTTAGTCTCGACTGAGTATTGGAAGGAGCCAGGTCCCCCGGTACCGTACGATAGAGTTGTGTAGTTGACGTGGTCGAAGGGCGATTCTCCAACAATTCCTAGGATAAAAATAAAACTTATGTTTTAACTTAAAAGTTTACTCATTAAAAAAAATATCTTTTTGTTTTTATACTTTTTGGAGCGTACTAAGTAAGCCTCTATACATTCGAAATCAAATTGTTCTATCCCTAAATGTATTTATGTTTTATTTTTATGGTAATTTAGAATTTATATGGGTATATAGGTCTTGTGCTAGTTTTGCTTTCGAATATTGTTTTTAAAAATGTTGATGCGTTTATAATTTCTTACCAAAGATACTGGACCCCCTTTTTGGATAGCCGTTAATGGTCAGTGTGTGCGTGTGATCGCTGGTGACAATGATCAGCGTGTCCTCTTCATCAGTCATGTTGATAGCGATCTGTACGGCACGTTCCATTGCAGCTGCCTCGTCTATTGCGGTCTTAGCACGGCCACGGTGATGTGCCATGTCTATCTTACCACCTTCTACCTGCAAAACTTATAAGTGTTTTGCTTTTTGGTTTCTAGCCACCGACCTTTATTTATTTACCATTCATTATCAAAAGTCACACAAGACATTTATCTATTTCCCACTATACAATGTATCTTTATAAATTTATCACCTACTGCGATTGTGTAGACAATATTTTTACAAACTACAACTACGCAGCTACAAACTGCAACTAACAGCTACAAACTAATAATTTTCGATCATAAATATGTACTTATTGCTACAACAAACACCATATCTATGTCACAGTAGGACCATAGCTATTTTCAAAGAGAGCTCTCACTATAAAGCCACCCATAGTACAAAAAATAGATATATGTCTTCTGCTATACGGTTGAGGATACGGAGTAAACCACCAGCTTAGTGCGGCCGCGCGGCACAGCAAGCGGCCGCGTATCTGTCCGGAAGTTCCGGACCGGAACACACATACGCATTTGTTGCAAAACGTCTGGATTGTGAATCTTTCCCCTCATCACCTTAAATATATATGAGACTAGTGTTAAATTTCTTTCAACTTTTGGCTCATTGTATCCTACCATACTTAAGATGAATAAGGTAAGATACTTATTAGGGTGAAATGGGTATATATTCCGTATATTTTATCTAATAAATATCTTATGAATATATATTGTATCTAAAATTGAGCAGATGGAATTGGTCCGAACTATTCCTCTGAGCACTCCAAGTGGTAACTACAATAGAATACGCAAAGAGACGCAATCTCACCGCAGTGCCATTGAATCAAGCCGATCAGAAAGTGCTCGTTCGCCGACGATACAAACCACTCTACGCTGGATGTTATCAAATGGAAGGAGCTGGCTCTGGGGAGCCCCGGTCCGGAGATGGGAACAGTATTCCATGTGAGACGAACATGCACCTTATAAAGTTGCAGGCGGTGCTCCGAAATGAAATACCGTCTCCTTATATATCACTTGGAAGATAAGGTCAAACTTATCTTCCAAGTGACCGTGAAAGTGCCCTGAAACTGAAGAGATACGACAAAGCAGTTCTCTTCAGCGGTAAACATGCAGACTTGTATTTATTGGGGATTGAACTGGACTGGATTTATTCGCCCCCAATCCGAGATTTTGTTCAACAATGTCTCGACATCAGACATAAATTTGTACTGATTTTCCGTTTTCACCAATAAACAACGTTGGTGTAGCACGCAACCGTGTGGAACACCAGCGTTAATAACATGCGCGGCAATCACTGGTCAGCTGGTGCTTCTCAAGGTACCGCATGAGCTAGCTGTTAATATTGGACTCCATTATTTTAGAGAACAAGGAGGTGATGGCGATAGGCCTGTAGTTGGACGGATCAGAGCGGTTCCATGATTTTGGGACAACACCTAAGGGAGTAGGAGTACCGGAAAAGACGCGTTAGAACCGGTGTCAACTATGGATCACACGTCCTCAGCATAATTGGGAGGGATTCCGACTTGTGGATGTCCAGTGAGAGGAGTGCTTTACGTACTGAGCACTGTGTGAAACGCACATCAGGCATTGAGCACTCACACCGCGTGATGGGCGTATGTCGGTTGTATGTCGTAGACGACGGTCGGGCGGGATGGCGGTGATAACTGACCGTGTGTGTCGGCCAATAGTTGCAACGCTTGGTGAGCGGTGTAACCACAGTTTTTTACTATTATTATGAGTTGTCATTCGGAAAATTAATTAACTTGTCATATACAAGCGAGAATAAAAATATTTGCCCTGACTGACTTTATGTGCGCATAGTTAAAAAAATCCTTCAGTGTTAAGTGGAAGCTTAAAGTTTAGTTATCTATGGATAGCGCTCTTTCCCTGAGTGATGATATCCGCAGCTGAATCAGAGTAACCGACGTAGAATAACGGATCAAAATTTTAATAAAATAAAAAATATTTTAGATGTCTTAAGAGCATGATTAATAAGTGATGACGTATAGTCGGACGGTTTTATAATAATACATTTTTGTTGGAGAGCAAAGTACATTTTTAAGTAAAAGGGAGTGGAAAAATTTTTTTTAATTGAAAAAAAACTGACCATTAGGAAAAATCCGTTTGGGTTCTTCTTCAGTATTTTGATAGCCGCTTTCGTCATATCGGAGATCGAAGGTTGACCTTCCGGGCCTTTGTTTCTCTCAAATTCGTATTTCATGTGTTCATTAGCAAATATACCTGGTAATTGCACAATGGTTTATTACTTTATGTAAATCTAATGTTGTGATAAAAATAATAATCTTTATAAATAATAATCATTCAGTAAGTAAAGAAATCCCGGCCCACTTGAAGAGGGTACATAGTTACCGTAATAACATTACCAAAAAATTAAAACAGCATATTAGCAATGAATATAAAAATTGTATTCTTATTTATAATACAGGTTTTGTACGAATACTACAATTTGCTTAAAATGTAGCTAATTTTTAAAATCTGACAACACTGTTGTTCGCGATCTTTGAACGTGCGGTGGTATTGAAACCTGGTATATATGCAGTAATCTATGACTGAAACTATGCTCGAAGCACCCGAGTTCCGCCCGTGAGATGTGTTGCCTTATGAGTTTTCTCATTTAATTAAACTTTATTTTATTGTTAGTGGATTAGTTTCATTATTTATTTTCTTAAAAGGATTATATAAATAGAATTTTAGGATTATAACTAAAAACATCCTAATCGATCAGACATTTTTTTTACATACTGTGTGTATTTTTACATATTACAGTCGTTTGTGTATCTTTATAGTGATCGAGTAACTCGTGCCATAATGCAACTTGACCGATTGGGCTAATATTCTCACAATATATTTATTTGTCGAAACGATGTTTCATAGCTATGGTAGGATTCGAAAGGTGGCTGGCACTCACAGAAATATTATTTAGATTTCTGTGGTGGCACTGTAATCTAGTTATTTAAATCTTCCGTATATATATATAT
>DWHP01001738.1:0-15508 GCA_018247895.1 Parnassius honrathi | reverse complement strand
AACGTGTAGTGGCGGTGTAAGAATATCTACTACCACATAACCCATGGGTGTCCTAAGAGACGACGAAGGGAAACAAATCAGGAGCTGCGGCTCATCTCCTGATTTGTTTCAAATAAAGACTAAAATAAAATAAAAAAACTGGGGCGCCAACCCACATGCCAATCGTGACAACTATGGCAAAATCCAGCAGTGGACTTTAACAGACTGTAACGGTAATGGACGAAACGAAGTTTAAAAGTACGATGCTTTGCTCCAGTCGTCTCAATACGTCAGTATTCGTAATACCAGACACCTTGTGTCGTTGTCACTGCTCTCCTTCAACGGTCTGGTTATTTTATATATCATCATCAGTGTCATCATCATTACAACCTTTCGCAAGTTGACTGCTGGACATAAAACTTCCGCAAGAAGTTTCACAAAACACGGTCCTGTGCTACCTGCATCCATACACATGCATGAAGCATGTGCGGTTGATCACGATTCGAATCCCGGGTCTGGCTGAAAATCAGTTACCGAGCTTTTCTGTCTGCAGCCAGGAGCCGGGATCTTGTACCTGTGCACGTCCACTCGGACACTATAGCCGTGTCCTGCGCAGATGGCTAGTTTCCGTTGAGACTGCTCGCCGAGACCGAAATTCGGTCTGGAGGACATTATTACTTAGAGCCTTTCTTCCCTATCGGTTGATGGTATTTACAAACAAAGGAAATATCAATTAAGTCATCATCTATCGAAGGCAATGAGATCTTTCCTAAACAAACCGGGGTGTTATATAACAAAAACAAGATTTAATTAAATCGCGAAAGCAAAGTCACGAACTAACGCTTGTGTATTAGTTTAACTGAAAACCTTATGGTGTCCATGTATTTTTTTGGACATTTAATTAATTATTACTTAATTTTTCAACGGGTTAATTTAAAAGGAATTTATATGATTTATCAGCCCGTGTTTATAATATAATAATAATAATATTCCACATTGTTTATTGCCGGGCATGTGCCATCGTGGGTTTAGTGATATCAAAACTCCATTCCCTGCTCTGTCACAACACTTCTAATGAACAGCACTGACATACATTAGACCAGCTTTAAAACTACATAGAGTTATATATAGTTATATATAGGTATATACAGGACATTACATTATTTACTTTTACATTTTTTTAACTTTTATACACAATTCTATCGTGAAGAGCGAAGGTTGTGCTTCAGCGTCGATTAAAACCCCTTATTATTCGTTTATAACATTTATTTTAAAACATTACTACATTGCTTATATTTGTAATGAGCTTGAAATTAACGAAAAAAAAAACAAAACTCAAACATCTATCTTCTTAGCCCCGTATCGAGACAAACCCATTTTCACACACAACACGGTGACAGTTGTCACTGATGCTCGCGCCTCAATCAATAAATTGTACTGGTATTCTGGAGTTTGATTCATTGTTTATCAACCAGATACTATCTTATACTTACCGTGAGAACACGATGTGTGTGGTATTCCTTCTTATTTAAAGTTATTATTTAAAGGCCCGAAATAAAACGCTCGCTTAATAAAAACAAGATATAAAACAGAACATTTACTACCTTCTTACATTATAAGTTTAAGTGGTTAAGATCGATATATACTCTTATCAAAAGTGTTTGTCACATATTTCAAAGTTTACTACTAGGTAGTGAAACTGGGCTGGATGCTGGCTCCTCAGAATGGTTCCCACACCACGTCACGAGACAAATTCGGTGGGACAAACTGGTTATTTTCTCGGATGGATATCGGATCTGCGGTACGTTTACGCGTTTGTATGTATTTTTCATCGAATACACACACACGCATGCGCAGTCAACCTGATGGAAAGTGGATGCTGTGCCCTGCGAATAATCAAAATGTAGATGCGTTCTTACCTCTGAAGACTAAGATGGAATGCCACGTTTCCAGTGAAGGGTCTCCAGCTCCCCAATCTTACCAAACGAAACACAGGAACATTAAGCTGTCGGTCAAGCCAGCCTATTCGTGCTAAATCCGTAATATAGCTGCAGTGTGACTTTACCATATAAACAAGTGTAGATTTACCACGTACTCGGCGGTGAAAAAAAACTTCCTGAGTTAATCTGCATAACTGAAAGTAAAAAAAAAAATATTCATACATTTCCTTTGCCTAAAATCGATTCGGAAATGAGAGGAGGCCTGCGCTCAGTAGTGGTATATAGGCTATAACTATACTTTACCTTCCTTTAAATAAAATAGTAAGATTTCAAATATGTATGTAAATTCCCATATGCGCTTAGGACCAATTGTGTAATTAGTCCAACTTAGACCAGAGGTCAATTGACGAATTCAACTTGGCTGCGCGGCGTTTGGGAAGTGACTATACATCTTCTCATCCTGTATTCCTCAAAATCTAATAGCAAAATTGGTTACAATCAGTGTATATTGCTCGCGATGACTTATGGAACAGAGACGTGAGTCTTTACTGTATATCGTACGAGGAAACTTAGTTGCTTATTGAGCTATAGAAAGGGATTTGCTTTGACTTTCTTACGTTATAGAATATGTAATGAAGGTTTATCTAACCATACAATGTTCCTGTTATATTAACAGTCTATTAAAGTACACTGCCAAACTATGTCTCCCCATTGGAACCCTGCCCAAAACGCATTCGAGGCAGGTTGGACGGTGCTATCAAAACTGGGCAGGATACATCATTTTATTTCTTTTCGTGGAATTAAGCAAATTAAGTTCTAACAACTTCAATCTATGAGGAAGTAAGTTTCTAAAGGGACAGACTCTTACCAGTAAGCAGAGTGTGGTTCTTCTAGATGGAGTAACGAACTGAAAGGGCATGCTGGTATTCTACGGATGAAGGTGGCTTATGACCTAGTTTTGAGGCAGTTTTTAGCAGAAGACTTATAAAGGACCGTAATTATATGTAACTTTTTTTGACAAATAAATTAAAACAAAACCAAAGATAACAAACGTTAACATAGCTTTTCCCTGTAAGTGTGCGTAAGTTATACTAATTAAGCAATTATAGATCAACGTACAGTAATTATTACTAATTCGCATCACGATTTATTACGAAACAAAACGTCAACCCACGCCGAATTAAACGTACGGACAGACAATGGGTCACCATAGCTAATGTTATGGTGTAACATTATATGTGAACTCGTATTGTTCTAAATATTGGGTTCGTTTGCCATTGTATTTACGAGTATAATGAGGGTACGTGATAAATGTACATACTTTTGCATATCAAACATTTTAATAATAAAGAAAGTTTGTACAGTAGAGTTTATTACGGGTGTCGCTTCTATCTTAATCCTACGGTTGTACTAATATTATGACACTCATTGCTATCGTGATAAGGATTAGATTCGCTAACAATTATGATCTCTCAACGTCAATTTAATGGTGATAGCACGTCACACTGCTTAGCTGACGTTATTATTTTATTTATTTTACAAAAATAGGACAAAATACAGATACATAAAGTATCCATATTCACTTATATTTTTCATTCACCCTAAGTTTGTGACACTGCTCAATACAACTTGCCTACTAAGCACGATCTTATTGCTTTTTTTTTCAATGGAACTGGAACAACTAGAACATCACAATCATTTCTCTAAATTGAATTATTCGATACCTACGAGACGTGTTAACGTAATGCATTAATTTACGCTGTCATCACTCAAAGGAGGAATCGCTTCTCATATGTATCGATATTTTATTTGCACGTGGCAGAGCCACATTGCAGCTATATTAGGGTTGCAGCGTGAATGGGTGGGTTCGTCCGGAGTAGGACCACTCCCACGGTATGCAAGCGTAAACAGCAGCTCAATTCTGCTGAGTTTCGTATTATGAGTGGCGAGGAACGTATATCATTTTTACTGGAAACAAGGTAATTCATGTTAGGCCTCGGGTATGACAACGCAATTTGCGTGTAGATTCTTAATCCAGCATAGACGTAGGTGACTATCATAGCATAGCATAGTAGGGGCCTCAGCATCAATTTACCAGCAGTTGGATTGTATGCGTGTCTATCTCACTCTCATTCTCAGCGTGTTTGTCACTCTTATTCTATAGAGTGTTTACATAATATTGAATTTGAATCAACCAAAAATTAACGTATCATTTTTATCTACCAAGTTAGCACCTACTAAATACGCATACTCTACAAAAAAACTAAATTTCGTATTAGTAAGCCAGGAAATAATCTAAATTTAACGGACGCTGTCACCATACGCGTTTACACAATAATTATAATAGATCTTTGCAGATGATCAATCAAAATGATCTAGCACAAAATAGATGTCATTGTATTGCTGTCAATTTTGTCGTGATTGATCTCTTCTTCTGTTATAGACGGGATCGGTATAATTTAAAATATGTAATTAATTCTAGAATGTAAATCAAATCATTTTGTTATCACCTTACCCAAAATGCTTACCCGTAAAATGGCACTATTATTGAATAAAGTTGATATACGCGTACCAGTAAGATGCCCCCGCAATAGGTTCTCCTCCCTAACTCCTCCCTAATTAATAGAATAGGGCGTTACTTTGTGGAACTTGTTGGAGCTTATTAGCTTATGCCCGCGTAATGACTTTTTTTTATAGGACAGGGTGACAAACGAGCACACAGTTCACCTGATGGTAAGTGGTTGCTGTGGTCCATAGTCATTTACATCTATCTTCAATTACGAATTAAAATGCAGATGCGTTGTCACCCCTCAGGACTAAAATAGAATGCCTCGAGTCCAGTGAAAAGGGTCTCCGATTCTATAAACTCACCATACGAAACATAGTAGCATTATGGGGAAATATAACCTCAAATTGCTTAGCAAGATCTTCCGTTATGCCGAAAATATTGCAGCATAAATTTGAAATAAATATATGGTAAAGTTGAGGATTAATATTATGGACTATGTTAGACGAAAACACGATTTCGTAAAATTTTCTCGATAGAAAAAAAATCCATATTACCTCCAAACTGAACATAAACCGCTGTTATTCATAAAATACTTTAAATAAGATCGTGAAACTTTGCATACTAACTGAACTGAAAGCAGTGCTTATGTTATTTACTTTTTTTTAAAAACCATTATTTTCACTGTAAAAAGAAATTACCTAAAGTATCGTCGACGTCTTGAAGCTTCATTCCTGCCGCCCACTTAGTATCGCTTCGGCTTTTGAAGGGCGAAGTTGTGTCGCTTACGATCAAAATATACATTACGCAACAGGACAACGTAAAATTAAAATGGGAAATAACCGTAATAAAAATAAGAAGCGACTGGGATGGCGTTAAGAAACAGGCATAAATATGATAAACCTAATGAAATAAGTATCTAACGACCTATCTACTTACAGTATTAGTGATTACAAATATGTCGGTATATAGCATACGACGCGCGGGGAAGTGGGGGGAAGTAATAAGTTGAGCTGAGGTAGTATAGGCCCTTAACAATTTCATAAGTGGCAGCGATTATCAAACCCAAGTTACTTAATTATTTCAAGCTTTTATTTTTTTATTCAGTATGGACTCGTACGGTTGTACTTCCGCCAGTTTTAAGTAATATAAAATCCCAGTTATAATAATTTGTTCAATGCACGCAATATGTTGATACATCACATTGCAAAGATTTTAAGAGATTACGATGAAAGCTTAAGCAAGAAGACATTCGATGACGGCTGAATATGCAGACAAAATGAACGTCGGAGCAATCGTTTCGTTTTCACTAACAGTTCACATGAGCAGACACTCTAATGCACGATATTGAATCACTTTTTCCTATCAAAATCCATTTCAATCCATCAACTAGTCAATATATTCTGTATTGTATACCTAGACATATATTACACATTAACACAAAAACAAAATGAAATAAATTATAAAGAAGGTCCAATGGGCGGTCTCCAAACCGTTACATACACAATAAAACGGAATTAACAATGTGCCAGCGGTCAAGTTCCCCGACTAAAAGTCCCATTTTGTTATTACTAGATAAAGATTCAAATAAACTTATGCATTTTTTAACAAAGCATCTAAATATATGTTATTATACTTTAGCTTATTACTTTTCCACGCAGTTTTTGTCTATAAATGTACCGTTAATTTTTAACGTAACAATAACGGTAGAGAGAGATACTAAGATATTTACAAATAATTTTCATCTTTTGCGATGTATAAATGTACATTTCTCAAAATGGATTTCATGTATTAAAATAAATTAATTGATGATTATTGATTATCATCTTTATTACTAATCTGTAGCACACAGAAATAGTGTATGCAGTAATCATTACGTCAAGATAAGACACAATTATTTTTTTCTTTAAATGAATATTATGTTATGATGATTATTGGGTATATACATACAACATTTTCTCAATAACTACTGCTAATAAGTAATAATAATTAACCGCGTATAACATCGAAAAGTGATGTATATATATTATGCATGTGTTATTGATTGAAGCCGAGGAGGAAGGAAGGCCGATCCATCATAAGACAAGGCAAGGTGTAACCTGACGTCAGCACTCGTGCACCTGACACGCGCCTGGCCCCGACTCTTTGACGGTGCCAGGGGTATGGAACTTTGTACATTTTTTGTGGTTTTTTTTTATTTGAAAACATACGAAACTAAGTTCTAACTAAGTAATTTAAACTAAGTAATTCAATGCGCCCAATTTAAAAGAAATCATACATGACCTTTGCTATTATTAAAATATCATGAATATGTAATGATAACAATTATTTTTTATCGATGGGAATATAATTTTCATTTATTATTTTTAGATATTAGTTTACGTTCATCCTGAATTGTATTATACATACATAAAATACATCTTCTTTCGTATCATTGCGTAAAAGTACCTGCAATTCCTCTGGTCTGCAGGTGTTCATAAGCGGCGGAAATTACTTATCACCAAATGAGCTGCATGCTGCTTTATCCCCTCTTTTGTAATAAACAGGCCGTTAAAGTTTTGTATTATGGGACTTATGTCTATAAGTCTAAAAATAACTGAAAAATCATTGTCATCATAATGATTTTTGAATTTACGCGAACACTACACATTGAGTAAAAATATATTTACGGATTTTATCGCGTATAATATCCGTAAAATCATCCCGTCACAACCATCAACAATAAAGCCTATCATTGGTCAACCTACTTTATAGTTAAAATAAAAAAAACAGTAAAACAGCTCCTTTATTGATCAATGGGCGGTCCACCCCGACTGTGTACGAGTGACATTTCTGAATCACGACAACAGCGCCACCTATCAGGTCTAATTCTAAATCTACACCAGTCTCCAATCAACTTAAACAAACACACAAAATTTCATTAATATTATGTTTATTATAAAAATTTGGTCCAGCCGTTCCGGAGGAGAGCGACCAACCACGGTGACACGAGATTTTTATACGAGTACATATGATTTCTTATCGAATTTGATTTTGCTACTCACTTATGAGATTCAAAATGTTTATGCTTTTAATATTTTTTGTCAGTATTGTTATTTATCAGTTCGTAAAGTTTCATTACAATCGGTTTAGGCATCCCGTAAATTATCTTCAACAGGCAGACCGACAGAAAGTTAGACATTCTTTAAATGGTTAACTCATGTCTTTGTGGCATGTAATTAACCCTTCAGCTCTATAAACGGCGATCATTTCAATATTAGGCCGGGTACAGCTGTCATGTTTTATTTTTAAAAATCTTGCAAACGTACAAAAACATTACGATCGACAAAGGTAATTTTACTTCTTACCAAGCAAAATTAAATAAAATAGTATCTTTTTTTATTTCAGCTAATTTTTGTTTTCATGAGCATCGTAACTTATTACTATTTTTTTATAGGAGAGGGGGCAAACGAGAATACGGCTCACCTAATGGTAAGTGACTTCCGGCGCCCATTAACACTGTAACACCAGGGGAATTGCAGATGCGTTGCCGTCCTTTTAAAAAGGAGTAGGCTCTTTTCTTGAAGGTCCCTAAGTCGTGTCGGTTCGGAAAATTCTCTGGTGGTAGGTGATTCCACAAGGCAGATGTGCGAGGAAGAAAACTTATTTTAAATCGCACGGTGGTGGACCGCCAGTCATCCAGATGATATAGATGGTATCGCGAGTTTTGTCGCGATGTGCGATGGTGAAATTGTGTGGCCGGAATTAGTCCGAACAATTCCTCAGAGCACTCACCGTGGTAGAAGCGTTAAAATACGCAAAGAGATGCAACATCTCTTCGCAGTGCCAGGGAGTCAAGCCAATCGGAAAGAGCTCGGTCGCCGACGATTCGAACAGCTCTGCCCTGGATGCGATCAAATGGAAGGAGCTGGCACTGGAGAGCCCCGGCCCGGAGATGGGAACAGTACTCCATGTGCGGCCGAACCTGCGCCTTGTTAAGTTGCAGGCAGTGAGCCGGCATGAAATACTGTCCCACTCTGCTGAGCACGCCAAGCTTTTTAGAGGCCAATTTGGCCTTCTCTTCCAGGCCACTATAGTTGGACGGATCAGAACAGCTACCTTTTTTAGGGATCGGCTGCTCGAGGGCTGTCTTCCATTCGGGACCACGCCGCGGGAGTAGGAGTACCGGAAAAGACGCGTTAAAACCGGTGCCAACTCCGGAGCACACATCTTCAGCACAATATGAGGGACGTTATCCGGCCCACTCGACTTGTTGATGTTCATGGAGAGGAGTGCTCCGCGCACTGAGCTTTGAGTAAACAGGACATCCCACAAGGAGTACTCACTCCACGAGATGATCAGCGGTGTGTTCCCCCGTCATAAAGAGTCGAGCCGTCAAGTTGGACGCAAAGAGAGAACCCAGCAAATCAGCTTTGTCCTTTGCGGCATGGGCCAATGAGTCGTCCTCCCTGTGTAGAGATGAGAGAGATGGCTGACAGAAATTCCCTTGGACAGCCTTAGCGAAAAACCAGAATACACGTGTTCCCGAACTAGTTTCTCACCAATTGTACTCTGACTTTGTGATGTACTCTGATTTTGCCTTGACAATGACATTTTTGAAGGACCTGGAGGCAGAATTGTACTTTTTTTTAATAGCGCTGGTAGTTGCATCCCGAGACGTAGATGCGCGAGCCCAGGCCCGGTAGCACTCCTGCTTATGACGATATTTTGCAGGAGCGACCAAACCAAGGCTGGGTTCCGCCTCCAATAGGTATCACAGATGATGGAATAAAAAGTTCCATTCCCTGTAGCACCACATCAGCGACGGAATCAGCAACAACGCTGGGATCATCCGGCGAGAAGAAACCCGCCTCCAAGAGTAGGATGCAAAAAAAGATCGCATCCCGTCACAATCTGCTGGCCTATAATGCCAAACACGGGGGCATCCTGCAGTACGCAACCGGGATTAGAATGTAAGTTGCACCGTACTCCGGATCAGATAATGGTTCAAGGAGCCAAGTGGAGCATCGACGAAGACCCGATATCCGTTCGGATGAGAAGTCAGCAGAAGGTCCAACAGGGAAGGTACATGGTTTTCCACATCTGAGATCCGTGTAGGCGTGGTAACCTGTTGTGCCAGACCACATGCCAAAGCAAATTCATAAAGAGATCTGACCGCATGGTCGTTTAAACGAGAACCAAGCCATTTAGCGTGGTAGGCGTTAAAATCACCAAGTCACGATCTCGTCGGATGGGATCTGTTATAGCACGGAGTGTGTAGCTATCTGAACATGGTCGATGAGTCGGTCTGTTTCGGCATTACCGCTATGGGACCTATAGAGGCACCCGTAGACGAGGGGACGATCGTCGCTGTCTACGCGCATCCATAAGATGGACAGGTCCGTACCTTCAAGGCTGCCGAGGCGCCGAAAACAGATGTCCTCCCTGATGTACACGCAAACACCAGCCCAGGGCACAAAGGTGTGTTCTAATTTGTACACCGGGTAGGAGAGATACGAAGTAACAGCCGGAGAGGAAACCTGTGTCTCGGTTAGAAAGAGAAGGTTGCCGTTTCCATATGGTAGTGGACGGCGTTAAGGTTTGAATGAAGTCCCCTGATGTTGCAAATTTTTCACGGATAGTGTGGGTCACCTTTAATTTGTTGCTCCATTTGCCCCGAGCAGGTTTAGTCTCGAGCGGAATTTTGCCCTCCCCTCTCCAGAATACGCAGGGCAACCTGAGCATCCACGCACAGTAGTGGAGTGATTTCATCGTGGATGCTCAGCGAGAGATTCTCCAGGGATGCTGGTACCCTCGTGGGGGAGTCTTGCATTTAATTCCGTTGCTATGTTGATGGGGGGGAGGGGGATTGGGCCTCCGGCCACCTGCACTCACCAGACGAAACGCAGAAGCAAAGTCTCTACCTCACGCTGGTCTTCTGTGAGGTCGTGGTACCACCCCTGTTTGAACCGGCCCATGCGTGCAAAAGCAAAGGCTGCCGCGTGACTCTACCACTGTTAATACCTCTATTCAAAGTTATATCTCTAAGGTCACAATTCTTTGATATTTCAAGTCTGCTATGTTCATTTAATCGTAAGTTCTCTTCATACATTACATTACAAGAGGGATATTTCCCATAGTAGGTAGGCAAACGCAGTTTTTATATTTTAGCTGTGATCAAAAATAAGCTACTCATCCCTTGGTTTGTTTCGCTCTGTTGTATCTTAAGATATCCACAGAACGACAATAGATAGCGCTACACGATCAAGTAATGTAACGCAATCAAGTTATTAATGTCATAGACCGGTTTATAGATGTTCAGAAGATGAGTAGTTCACCTTGACACGTTATCGCAAAATATTTTATTAAGTGAACTACCCAAACATCTCTTTCTGAATATTAATTAACCTTAAATGGTAAGAAAGCGTCGTAAATTTGTATTTTAAAATAAATAAGGTTAGCAAGAAAAAATCGGTTATAAATTATAATTTGCCTTTTAATGAAATGTTGACGACATCTGCTAACTCGTGCACTTTTTCCTGTTTTATTAAACTTGGGAAAGGGGAACATGGCGCAATAATTGGTTCAAGGTCTGTAATGATAGGATTTGCATTATAATAGAATTCTATCAATAGAAAGACGTCCTAAGAGTGATACCAATTTTCTTCTATACATGTTAGAGAGTGCCGACGAGAAACGTATGACTTAATATCTCCTTCTCCGTTCTATCATCGGACTATTAGACGCTCGGTTGGTCTCCGGTCCTGTGTTGTCAACATAACACGATTTCGAAACAAACGGTTTGCTTTGTCGTTCGCTATGCGTACAACGAAGGAGTGGATTAATTTATCAACCAGATATTGGTAAATCATTTCACTCCCCGTCCTTGTTCTGGTCGTGCCATCCGATTACAGAAGACACCCTCTAGGCAAGAGCGGATAAGTTTGTGTTAAACAAAGTACGCATTTCCGTCTTCAGCTACATCATCACTTACCGTCAGGGGGTATAGTCAAGCACTGGATTGTAATAATATCAAAAAGAATAAATTCAAAAGCGTATGTAGTGTGTAAGCGTAAGTGTTAGCTTAGCTACTTGATTAAAAAAGTAATAATGACTTAAAAGCGTTCCATATGCTACAATTCTGTAATAGGTAGATAGAAACAAAAATAATTTAAACTTTTAACACAAAAATAAATGAGTTAAATGTTTACCTTCTTATTCTTACGCATTACGCGCAAATGACTCATATGCGGGTTCCACACCCAACCACAAATAACTAATTATCGTGGGAACTACGTCATACAACCACCCAATTTGATTGCCAATTACTGCTCGTTACAACTGAAGGACATGTCCATGGGATAAAATGAACATGAATTGATCCCCAAATTATTTAATTAAATCGTAAAAGCAATGAGTAAAAGGGTTGTTAAAGCGATGTACTTGAACAATGGAAGACTGACAACTGGAATATTATTGAAGATATAAGTATATATAAAATTTAATATATTGGGTGCGTTTGGCAGAAAAGCAAAATGGCGATTGTAAGCGGTAAGCGCTGTCAAATGGTAAGTAGCTATTTTCCTCTAGGACACGAAGTTACTTTTAACCGGGGAACGTAACCTAATTTAAATATATGTTTGTAAAGTATTCATATTAAAAACTTACCAATCATGAATTTTTAATAATATGTATATGTTTATTCGTATCATTATATTACTTAAAACTAATATTGCACAAAACAACTTATAAGCTCCTTCAAAACAAACAAATTAAATAAGCAAAATGGCGGATTGTGTCAGCGCTACTGAAGTTAGCAAACGTGCCCTGGCAGAAAACTATTATGTTTCGCCATTTTGCTTATAAGCGCTTGCTAGCGCTTTTTTCTGCCAAACGCACACATTATGAAAAGCTTTTTACAAAATTGTTTTTGTAGGATAGGGTGACAAACGAGCACACAGTCCACCTGATGGTAAGTGGTTGCTGTGGACCATAGAGAACTATATTACTACATAGTTATAGTGCTGTGGGTGGGCGCAAACTCATGAGACCGCTAGGGATTTGACGAAATATGGCCGCGGTATCAAGAGACATCTTGGGGTTGAGAGGCTATCCTCAATTACGAATCAAAATGCAGAATGCGTTGTGACCTGTAAGGACTAAGATGGAATGCATCGTTTCCGGTAAAAAGGGTCTCTGGTTCTCTACACTCGCCATACAAAACGCAGCAGCATTAGGCTACTATTTGACGCTGGTATTCTGCGAAAGCGTAGTCCTGCCCCGGTCGAGCCAACCCATTCGTGCTACAACTATACAACTAATATAACTGCAGCATGGCTCTGCCACGTATTATACAATGTATATATGTTTGTAAACTAGTTAAATTGGTAACCATATGGTCTATAGCTCTATAAGATTGGTATAATTTCAGACCCAAAAAAAAAATTTTTTTTCTCTCCTGCTCTAAGAACTTACCGAGATCAGTGTTGTATACGAGTCCGAATTTTGGACACTGGCTAAAAAAGAGGCAAATTGTCTGCTAGCAGTTGCGCGAAAAATCCTCTTAGGTGATGTATTTGATTCTCTATGTGCCAAATAATGACCGATTTTCATTTCATTTGCGTAAACGGAATGAGCAATAATACTATTTCTTCTACTTAATCTTCTTTTACTTACTACTGTAACAAATCTACCACTCACGCCTGTTACTACTGTCAAATGTTGACGCTGGCGCATCACACATTCACCATCACCATTCCCACAGTCATCAGTAACCGGCGGTAGCATTAGTTGACAGTACCGTTGGCCTAAGATGTTTTTATCCTTTTTATACGTCTTTGCCGTTGGCTAAGTTTATTAATTGCAAATTATTAGTTACAATAGGAGTATTAAATGCAAATGAGTTTGGTATAATTTTAGGCATTAAGACTCTATACCAGAAATTTAACAGAACAAAAGTGGTTTAAAAAATATATTGCCATGAATTAAATTCGTAAGTGATCTTGTATGAACTTGTTGCTGATTTTATACATATGCACCACACCACGATTTTATATATAAATAATAATACCCGTATATTATAAATAATAACCGTAAAAAAGTAAAGTACTTCTTTTGTACCATACCATGAAGACATTGTCGGTTGGATGGTTACGGTTGCGTGTCCCACACCTATAGTCCCGCCGGCGGTGAATCGCCGCACTGAGTACCATCGAGCTCGTAATCCGTCAGCTGTGCGCTCTCCCATGCCTTCGTGGAGCCCTTAATTGGTTTGGAAACCCTCTTCGCGGATTTGCGTGTCTTCAACTATTTAAGCAGAATGCGCCTAACCAGATTGGCATAACGAAATATTCGTGAAAACCCATTGACTTTTACTCTCTGCGCCTGTGAAAATGATGTATAAAATTAAGTAGATTCAGGAAAATCCAATCTTTAATTCAGTAGTAGTTTGAGTAACACGCTGAGAAGTAAGTAGTTATATATTTATATTCATATATTTATTTTTATTCGTGTATTTATTTTCGGAACGACTAATGCGAATTCAAGTAGAGTTGTGTATTATGTCGAATACATTAGATTTGACCCTGAAGTCACAAACTCAGTCTTTCTAAAATCGTTACCGAGCGCATTATGCAAAAAGTTTTCGTCATGTTATTTGTTCAAATTGAAACCAAAGGTAAAAGTAACGGATAAGTTTGGCCATGGGGTATTTTTTTTCTCGCTGGTAACGGTGGTTGGTACGAAGCGCGCGGACTCCTCAGTATTGTGTATTCAAGTTGTACGTAGATTACTTTTCTATCGTGTCTAAAATCATCCCCCTATTATTTTATCATTAGCTATTGCTAATACAAAACGACTGTTTTATAGTCGGCGCCTAATGATGGGTTTTATAAATTGATCCGTTACATTTTGTGAATCCTTAAATGTTTACGGTTTAATATTCCTTTTATTAAGTTACGGAGTAAGAGTACAGGCATTAACTTTCAAAGTTACAGGATATTTTGTATAAAATATATCAACCCTGGAGGTTTTAAAAGGTTATAACTTTTACGCGCGTTTGAAGTAAAACTGTGTCTGTGTGTAATATCGAGATAACTGCATGTTGTCGAGCTTTGAGGGTTATTTGACATGCCATTAGACATTTGTCTGACTGTCTGTCTATCTGACCGGGCTGATCTGTCAAATGACTGAGCTATGTGAAACTTCACGAATAGATACGGAGCTGAGAGTCTAAGCCATATTTTTAAATGAAAAATTTTGTAAAATTTTGTAAAAAATGATCATTGATGATTATGGAATAAAACTTATTATACGAATATTTTAAGTTTTTTAAAATAATAATTTGTGGAATATCTGAATGTTGTACATTTGTATATTACACATGTACTCATAACATACAGTCTGTCGCTTTTCAAATGCGTAAGCTGCGTAAACGGACCATAGATTTTACTGAACATTACTTTCGTCCGATTAAAAGATCTAAGTTACCCCCAAGTCGCGCCCAATTAATTTATACTTTAAAATACAAAATAAAGTTTTTTTGTAATATTTCTAGGCATACAGATGATATATACAATATAATTTTTATACTTTGATTTGATCTATTATTGTGAAAGTAAATTTTCGCAAAGCGGCGAAATATCCGTTTCTAATATGCTTCATCTAAATACTAGTACCGAGAAAGGAATATTGCCTTGCCATTCCTCGGTAATATTTTTGTATATAAACCAGGTGCACATGGTAAAAGCAATTAAAGAATGTTGATATAAATGAGCAGTATATACATATTTTTTTATAGAATAAGGGTGAGAAACGAGTACACAGTCCACCTGATGATAAGTGGATGCTGTGGCCATTTACCCTCGATGATGAAGAATCAAAATGTAGATCTGGGCGAAGATTGAATGGCTCGTTTCCATTAAAAAGGGTCTCCGGATCTTTATACACTCACCATACAAAACACAGCAGTATGAAGCCATCGAACTATATTACTGTAGTAGTGCCTCAATGTATTAAGCTATATAATAAAAAAAATATATAGTGCGAAAGTAAATATTAAAAGGTGTCGAGGTAGACCGAGACTAACTTTCGAAGGCCATGTGAG
>DWHP01001737.1:0-15510 GCA_018247895.1 Parnassius honrathi | reverse complement strand
AGCACTTCGATATACCGACAGTCAACTTGGCACCGCTGAAGAGACTGTAGCACCGCCCAAATTTCGACGGAATCAAAAGCTTTCTCATAGTCCACTTACGCCAGGCAAATTGACAGACAGATTGTACTTTTCGGTCTTATGAACAATCTGCCGCGGGATGTGGAGGATGTGGTCTATGGTACTGAAGCCTTTTCAAAAATCGGCTTGTTGGGGGGGCTGGAAGTCGTCAAGTCTGCGTGCAAGATGATTCATAATGACTCCCGAAAACAGCACGTAGACGCGGCTCAGAAGGGAAATCGGTCTGTAGTTCTTCGAGAAAGCGTTATCGCTTTTCTTGCAGAACAATACCACCGCACTTCTGCTGTAATTCCATCACCGCCAAGGGACTTGCCGTTTTTAAGATGCTGGAGAGCCTAATCTCCCTCAGACCGGGACATCACCGGATTAGTGTCGGATAAGACTTGCTCTTAAATTGCAGTCGACTACAGAATTGCACCTTTAGGAATAAAAATGCAGATGCGTTGTGAACCCTGAGGACTGATACGAAATTTGTCGTTACTAATAAAAAGGTGACCGGTTCTCTTTTCTTACCATACGAAACAAAGGATTATTCTACTGTTTTATGCGGGTATTATATGTGAGAGCGTGGTTCTTCCCCGGTCGAGCCGACCCATTCGTGCTGCAGTTATAATATAGCTGCAGCGTGGCTCTACCAATTAAAAATATAATAATTAATAGTTACTTTGCGGAAATTAATTATATTAATGACGTTAAAAATTAATTAGCTTGGATTCGCGTAGTAAATACAATGGTGTCGTGTCTCACCTAGTTTGATGAGGGATTGTGATTGAGATCACATAATAATAAGAATGATTACAGACTCTAAAATACTTAATATTGAAATGAATCTGCACAATTATTATACACGCCACTATTATTAATAGCAGAAAAATTTATTCATATTGAGTTACCGAATAAAAAACAATGTATCGAAAAAGTCATCCAATTTTGGATTTATTTTTGTTTTCACCATCTGACTTTTCTAAATTGGGTAATAGCAGAAGCACGCGTTTGAATTCCACTGAAAATACGTAGAAGAGCATCAGTACTCTAGTACAATGAATATCTAGTAAAAATATCAAAATATGGTTCTATTGTTCCGGATAAAATGGATTTTAGTCGATTAAAAAACAAAAACGAATAGCACTTAATATACTCAAATTAAATAAGGTATGATATCAGAATTCACATTAGTGATTGCTAAACGGTACTGTATGAGTTTCTAATTTATATTTAAAAGTAAAAAAAGACTTCGAGCAGCAAAAACATTAAAATAATTGCAAATTACATAATGATTTCTTATATTTACGCGAACACTACACATTTAAATAATACTAGTTTTTACAGATTGTATCATTGTTTATCGTATTTGTTTTTACATAAGCTTAACATAAGTTCATACTGTGTAGATCGGAACAAAAGTTAAATTTAAATCTATGGTAACCGCGGTTAATTATGACATCCGGACGTTGAACATCTCAGTCCACCCGTGACCATGGGTACTATCATAGAGTAGAGTAATATATATATATACAGAAAATTTACAGGTGCTCGAAACGTCGCGTATTTAAAAAGTTAAATATACGCGATAAAATCCGTAAAAACTAGTATTATTTAATTTCAAATTAAATTCGGTATTAAGATATATTAACTCTCCGATGCCCGATTTTTTAACTTAGTCAACCTTTTTAAAAGTAAATTATTTCACCCTTTTCAGTGGACTAAAGAATGTAATAATATAAATGTCTTCTAGAGAGTTACATCCTCTTCGCACTCATCATAATCAACTAAAATTTAAACTTAGTTCTGAGAGTCACTCACTAGTTCTTAATTTGACTGCTGGTCACGCATCTTTTTTAATTGCAATTTTAATAAAATGATACCGTTCCGTTGGTGTCGTAAGAGGCGACAGAGTAAAACATAATAGGAGATGGTAACTGCGTCTTTCTGATAACAAAAAACAAACGTAGCAACTAAGGCAAATAATAGTTATATAATACAGACCAAATATCAGTCGTGGTGGCCAGTCTATGTTGAGTTTAGTAAGCCAAGTGGAGTATAGCTCCCGAGTGTCTTGCGCAAGCACGGGTCCACTCTTTATTCCATCACTCTCAGTTCGGAAGTACGGTAATCCGACACGACCGAAGATAGATTAGGCGTAGGACCACCGGTCTTACGCGCTTTCTGAGGCACGGAGATAAAACGCCATCAACTTCCTAACTCCTGTCTGTAATAGAGAATTTTTTGGCAGAAAAACCCTTCAACTAATTTTGACCAACCAGATAACCCAACCAGAGATCATAGGAAGGGACAAACAAAACAAAACAAAAATCAAAGTAAGAGGATGCAGGGGTCCATAAGCATAGAGATGTCTTTCCTCGATTAAGAATCTAAATGCAGATGTGTTATCATCCCTGAAGACTAAGATGGAATGCTTTTCTCCCTAGATCTCTACACCCATCAAATGAATAACCCGCATTAAGCTGCTATTTTACGCCGGTACTCAGTGAGAACGTGGTCCTTACACGGTCGAGCCGACCCATTCGTGCTACCACGATAATATTGCTGCAGCATGGCAGTATGTTACGTATATTATACATATATTATATGCCAAATAAAATAAATAAATTCTATCAGGAATAATAAAAAATATATGGAGCTGTCGCATGCAAATAAGATAAATGAATACGGTATAACGACACCAAATAATTTGCCCAGACGAGCGACTCTTGTAAATTTGCATCGTATGATTGATTGTATAATAAACAGGAGCGTATTGTATTCGTAAAATAAAAACTGACAAGAGCTGATTGCGTTTAAAAAAAGGTTCTTGTTGTTAGATTAATTTGAATTTTATAACCAAAAAAAGGGAAAAATAAAATAATGCATAACTGCCGACAACTCCGACAGTCAAGCAGCAATGCTAGCCTTTAAGGTCGACAAAAGGAACTGTTAATTCGTTTAACGATTTATCATATATATACCAACACCACGCTTTATATAAAACTATTTTATGGATATAATCGCAGTATGCAAGCTGTGAACGTGTTTAAGGCAGTCTTCGCCATTATATAAGATTTAATAGTCCACAAATTCTTGCAAAAGAACACCGATTTATACAAAGGGTCATTGACGAGGCTATAGAGAAAAGATGGATGGGTGAGACCCAGTCATATCTCTTGAGTTCATGATACTGTAAGCTCGTTCTGCGTAGTACATTGGACCAAAAGTCGGGCTAACTATGACATAGGGACGTCAAAAACCTTACCCCCTCTCGCCCCGTGACCATGGGTCGTACCTAGGAGGCGTTTTACAAACATAAATTGCAAATAGACGAATACCCAGACCCAGAAATATTATTTATAGAATGACTACAATCAGTAATCGTTCTGTGCGGGATTGAAACCCACAACATCACAGAGCTGCGGATGGTCACTGTGCCAAATCTTTAATAACTGCGTCACCGAACCAATGCCTATGTCTCTTCTTGATTTTATGTAGAGGATATTGGTTGGAATTTGGTTTTTTAAAGCATACTTCTTCATAGCTCTGAAAGCGGTTTCTCCACATGAACCAGTCTACTGCCAGTGTCCAAACACGTTTCGGCACCATATCATTGTTCGAGTAGGACACGTCTATTGAAGACTTTTGACTTAAGAAATCATTATGTAAAGTCCTCTGCCGATCTCTTAATACGACATCAGTAAATATATAAGAAACGAAAGCTCATTGAAAGGTAAATGGTTTTAAAATAGAGAACACGAATAATATGGACTGCACCGAAGTTTTGACATTGTTTTATTTGCAGAATTATTAAATAACAAAAACAAATATAAAAGACGGCGTATTAAAGAGAGCGCAAACAAAGCTCGTATCTGAGCGGAGAAGACAAAAGTTTCTCTCATAACTTGCTTCCATGGAACAGCGAATGAAATGACAATACGGGCTGGGAATTTTGTGTGTCGCAAGTCATAAAAGACGCATCAGATAGCAGACGGTGGACAATGACCCTGACTTTGTTTAAAAAAATCTGTTGACCCTGCAGATCATCCCTGGAACTTCCCGCTATGTTCGATCTCAAAACGGTCGACAAGTATATTTTGATGTATTGAGTTAACTATTAGTACGTAAAAATACAAACTAATAGTTAAACTTATTACATCAAAAAGCATCCGAGCAGAAATTTCGAAGTTATTAAAAAATACTTTTTTGAATTTTTTGACAACGAAAACTTTCGAATCAATAAACCGATTTTGATTTAATTGGTAGCAATTGACGAGTTATTTTAGGAACAATAACAAAATCTATTATAAAAAAGCGACAAGACAATAAATTCAAAATTAATGTGAAAAAAAGATTTTTTCGAAATGTTTCGTCGTCAATTTCTCTTTAACGTATTAACCGATTTTGAAGCAGTTCACACCAATTGACTTCATTTCTCATGCTTAAGAACCGATTAGAGATACACACAGACATAGTGACATCCTCGTAGGAATAGTCAGAATAGATTACCAGGATCTTAAAACGTCGTGATCGGTTGTAACCTCGATTGAACCAATAATTTTACGATTTTTTGAAATTGATTATTGTAGCAGGAAGTTAAAAATATTAAACGAACTCACAGTCCATCTGATGGTAAGTGGTTGCTGGGGTCCATAGACATCTACACCTATCCTCGATTACGAATCAGAATGCAAATGCATTATCTCCCGTGAGAGTCCTCACGGGAGATAATGCATTTGCATTCTGACATGAAGTGTATCCTTTCCAGTAAAAAGTATCTCTGGTTTTCTACACTCACCATACGAAACACAGCAGTATTAAGCTGATATTTTACGCTGGTATTCTGTGAGAGAGTGGTCTTCCCCCGATCGAGCCGACCCGTTCGTACTACAACTACAGCAGTGATGCAGTACGCATCATGCTCTACCACGTAAAAATACACAGTATGAAGTACACATACACAGTATTAAAGTATCTCTAAGCCTTGAAGTTGTATGCTTAGGTTGGAATTAATTTTATTAATTGTAAGATCCCCAGCGAGGATTTGTGGTCTATCAAATCTGAT
This sequence comes from Parnassius honrathi, assembly GCA_018247895.1. Lineage (NCBI taxonomy): Eukaryota > Metazoa > Arthropoda > Insecta > Lepidoptera > Papilionidae > Parnassius > Parnassius honrathi. The sequence continues at coordinate 10,382 of DWHP01001737.1, read as the reverse complement.
GTAGTGACTTGGGCGATTGTTGTACCTCCACTTGTACCTCCTATTTTACCGGGAACTTTTAAGTAACGAATGAACTCACTGACCATCTAAGTGACCATAAAAGTAACGAAGTCTTGCAGTCGTATGCTTAGGTTGGGATTTAATTTTATTTATTAATTTTATTTATTAAATCCCAACCCAAGCATACAACAGCAAGACTACAAGATACCATAAGTTCATACTGTCTAGATCGGAACAAAAGTTAAATTTTAATCTATGGTAGCCGCGGTTAACTATAACATCTGGATGTTGAACATCTCAGTCCTCCCCGTGACCATGGGTACTGTAAAGCTCTCGAAACGTCGGGTATTTAAAAAGTTAAATATACGCGACAAAATCCGTAAAAACTAGTATTATTTCAATGTGTAGTGTTCGCGTAAATATAAGAAATCATTAGGTTGAAAATGTATGAAACATTTTAATTGAATTACACTGTTAAAAATAAGTGCCTTCTTTTCTATTAAAAAATGTTTAGAGTTCTATTTTTGTAGTGAATATTTTTTTTATTTCAACGGCTTTTTAAAATTATTATTTTGTATCTGTGACATCGTCACCACTAACAAGAGCCCGTCCTGTATAACTTAAAATTGGATGTAGTTACGCAAAAAGGATTCAACCCGGAGACGAGACAAAAATGAGTTATTAATGATAAAAATATAAATGTATATCGGACCGAAATTCTGTCACGACGGTCATACTCAACAGAAACAAGCTATCTGCGAAAGACAGGAATATAGTATACGAGTGCATGTACAAGCATAGGTGTACTCTCTATTCCATCACTCTCGAAGTCCGACGGGACGGCAATTTGATACGGCCGGAGAAACCCAATACACAGGATCAATGGTTTCTCATGACCTCCAGGGCGCGCTAATTACCTGGCTCCGGGCTGTTATTGAGAAGTTCTTAGTAGAAAACTCAATAACTGATTTTTTGGCCTAATCCGAGCTCAAACCATATGATCCAAAAAAATCAAACAGAAATTTTCTTCCCGGTATGACTTCTTTGTGGAATCGTTTACCATCGGCGATATGACTCAGGGACCGTCAAAAAACGAGGTTATTGCTTCTTAAATGGCTTGCAACGCTCCTGCATTGCGCTGGTGTAGCAGATGTTCATAGGCGACGTTACGAGTTTCCGTGCAGCAAATTCTGTAGAGATGGCTTTTCTTTATAAGTGTGGAATACGTGATACTTTGATCTTGCCGCGTGTCGACTCCTATTTGCGAAGCGACGGACGTTTCCTTTTCAGTAATTCTATGTACTTTGAGGGACAGTGTTTTTCTGGAAGTTTTCTTTCTTGTACAAAACGTTGGGAAAATAATAAATATAAAGACCAGTAAGGGTGTTGTTAATTTAGCCATAAACTTATAAATCTTACTTATCACGTTTTATTCTAGGATGTTCAAACTGTGTGTGTCAAGTCAGTACGCTTTACAATCTGCGACTGATATTTTATCTACTTTAAGTCATAATAATATTGTACTGTCATATTTCACGTTTATTATTAAATATCTCCCATATTGAATTTAGAATGACGTCACTTAACTTATTGTGTTACGCTCATCAAGCCCTTTAATTTGATACCTATATCACAGCGGTTGCTGTGGAAATGGTCAATCGCTACTCTGTAATGTCCGCCATGTTAGATTAAAAATGGGGGCGTTTAAGTAATCCTGTATTTTCTAAAGAAAAAATTTGTTTAATAAATGTGTGTGTCAAATTTTAACCCGATAGCTTCTGTGAAAGCTGCTAAAATTTTGATTGCAAAATTCCAGGACACACATACATACAAGGATATTAACTTCGTGATAGCAACAAAGGCAGTTTCACCTTGCCTTTATTCTCGGCAAGGCGTAGCCATTCAGTAATGAGCTGAAAAGGCTTTTATTTAATTCTTTCACCTTTAGATGCAGCTTGTATTCAGACCGTGTGGCACAGCTCGCAGGGTTGTCGTGCGCTTAATTGGGGCGCACCATTGTTGCCTTTCATTAACCTGGATATTAATTAAGGGAGTGATACCTATGGTCCAACAGAAGCTGAGCTAACACCGAGTGTTCAGCATTCATACTCGGCTAGGACTTGTTATAAAAATTAAAGAGGTAATTAAAAATGGTATTATGTGTTTATGTAGCCTTTTGACACAAATGATTAAAGGAAAGTATAATGAAGTGTTTTTTTTTGTTTTTTAATTAAAAAGCTGATGTGACCAATCACCTTACTGTCCTGTGTAAGTGGCTACTGCAGTCCACTGACACCTGCGACCATCTTCAAACTTCAATCATCTCCAAGCTGCAGATGCGTTGTTACGTAAATATTCAGATGGAATGCCTCACAACATGTAGTTACATCGATTCTCATTTTTAATCGTTATTAGGTAGACGCTGTTACTCTTTGTTTCCCTGCTGCCATTTGTTTCCTCTGTCTTCTCTTACGTCACCCACGGGAGGATATGGCGTACTAGATATTCTTACACTGCCGCTGTGTGGTACCTATAAGCCTAATTTTTATTCATTATACATTTGTAGTGGCGGTGTAAGAATATCCGCTACTCCATATCGTCCCGAGGGTGTCGTAAGGGGTCACAGAAAGAAATTGAAACAGGTGATGGGCAGCAGGTCTTCCTGGTAGCAATTAAAACCCGCGGTTACCAATCCGCTAGCCAAGCGTGGCAGCTGTCGCAAATAACCTCCCTATCAGGCATTCTATAGTGGAGGCCTGTGCTCAGCAGTGGACTTTAATAGACTGTAACGGTTACGGTAATCTATTTTGTTGTATTCTGAAATCTTTGGGGGGGGGGGGGGGGTGACAACGCATCAGCAGGCTTGGGTCTTAATCGAAGACAAATTAAGATATCTATTGTCCACAGCATCCACTTACCATCAGGTGGACTGTGCTCTCTTGTCATACTCATTCTATAAAAAATCCGAAGTCTAATCTTTATAGCATTTCGCCTATTAATTATACACCCACGGGAAGAAACGGGGTGAAGGATTGTTTAAAGTTAACGACTTGTTTAGTTCCACTAATTGAAACTATTCTACACGCTTAAATTGTTGCGGGAGTTATGTTACTTAGAATTTGAACTAAAGTTCTGATGAAGTTAAGCCAAATATGCTTTCACCTCGTCTTAATGAGACTTTATCAGTAGATTACGAGCGCACCTGCTTTTGATTGTACTTAGCAATTTACTATTATGTCAAGATATCTTTATAGTATCGATGGAATTTAAGTCCAGATTGGTTTCGTATTTTAGACGCGATTTTGACGTTCGACAATAGACGTTTGTTAAAATATGTTCGGATAAAAACATGCGCATAATTCCTTAATCTAATTCTTTATATGAATCTAGATGATATGTATCGTAATTTAATCGCTGTGAAAAAAAAAATTGACGATGTTGGAGTTCTCGTTTTTTATGTTATAATCATATGACATTTTTTAAAGTGAAAGATATTATTAAATTACATTCTTTATCGGCCAAATTTATTTAGATCCTTTATTTCATGATAATAAGCAAATATGAAATACCTTTTTGTACATGCAATGTCGTACGCTTACTTCGTGCTGGACAAATAACATGAATGTTTAGTTAAAACTCTATTAAGAATCAAAATGCAGATGCGCTAAACCTTAAATAAATTATGGCGCATACATCATTTTTATTTTGTGAAATGGGCCGTAGACATCTACATCTATCTTCGATTACGAATCAAAATGTAGGTGCGTTGTCACCTGTGAGGACGAAGATGGAATGCCTCGTTTCCAGTAAAAAGGTTCTCCGGTTTTCTACACTCACCGTACGAAACACAGCAGCATTAAGCTGCTGTTACGCTGTGTGTATTGTGCGAGAGCGTGGTCCTTCCCCGGTCGAGACGACCCATTCGTGTGACAACTATACTTTTAATAAAACTCAAAACTTGGCTCCACCACGTATTAAATGGTCCTGGATGTATTTCTTTCCTCAAATATCTAGGTTTCCTCACGATGTTTTCCTTTATTTTAATGTACTTTTTTCAGTGACTCGACAGTGCACAAAACGTTGGTCGTGATCGTAACTGTGATTGATGATGAGGTTCCGGGGTCGAATCCCGAGTCGGTCCAGAATCTGGGTTTTCTGTTAAGAAAGTCTTAGTCTTAGTAAGCAGTCGGGAGTTAACAAGTTGGCGGTGTTTCACCCCCGTACGTAAGGCCGTTGATCCTGGGCCTGATCTCTGTTCCATCGGATTATGAGAGTAAGATAATGGAGAGTGCACCTGTGCTAGCGCATTTATTCCAAATATACACTGTAAACTTGCCCTGAAGGGTTAGTCTACGTTCAGACTGGCTGTTGTGACCGAAATTCGGTCTGGAAGACTCTAGTTATTTATTTCAGTGTAGAAGAAATTCGTTGTAAAGTACACTCCTCAATTTTTAAGTCATTCATCTATGCTATAAAATTTTTTGGGTATCATCTGAAACTAACTAGTTAATCTCTCTATTTAAATAAGTGGCGGTGTGAGAATGTTCACTACCCCTTTCTTATCCTGTCGGTGTCGTAAGCGGTGACAGTGGATAATTGAAACAAAAGACGGGCTACTTTCTGATAAAAACTCAAAATAATAAAAAACCTTTTTGGACCCCGCCAGTCAAGCGTCGCAACGATGGCAAAATCCCCCCTATGAGGCAATATATGGGGGAGGCCTGTGTTCAGCAGTGGACTTAATAGGCTGTAATGTAATGGAACGGAATGCATCACTTACTCCAAGTCATCTGTCAAAGCCTCGAGGCTGGCGTTTCTAGCGGAGACCGACGTCGCAGTATATATAATTCAGCGAGCGCATTTCATTATTCACCCTGCCTTTATTCATAAGAACAATAATGTTCGACGGGTCTCAATGTATTTAATATAGTCGTTTGTAATATAGTCCAGCACCCTTCATAACTAATGGATAATATTGTATGATTTTTTAACTTGATTAAAGTTTCTTGTCCTTGGCCGTCCTAACAAAAATGTACTGATCTAAAGATAAAAACGTTTAAGAGGCTGTTGTTAGATTTTAATATGACTTAAGGGCAGATTTTTTTAAAATTTTCTATACACGGTAGAGCCACGCTGCAGCTATATTACGGTTGTAGCACGTATACCTCTAGATCGGCTCGATCGAGGTAGAATCATGCTCTCACAGTATACCAGCTTAAAATAGATGATTATGATAACGAATTACCTTTAAAATAATCCTTTCATCGACATTACCCTGCGTTGAACTGGGTATTTTACCAAAGATGATAGAAAATTATATGGATATTATAGATATAGTATGATATAGAGGCATGTTTAGCAGTGGATTTTTGTAAAGCAGTAGGTAATGGTGTTCGGAGATGATTATACCGCCATTCGTAAAGCTTTAAGAGCTACCTAGCGTTCTTAGTTGTCTGTTACGATACCAACGAAATAGGGTGATGATCTTGTTTTAACTATATTCCACCACTTTGTATTATTTTTAGTATATTAGGATTCATTTCAAGTGAATCACTAATTTAAACCGATATTTTAGTATTATTAATGAATTGGCACTACTACACTCACAAGTTCATACATAATATAATTTATATTATATTAAATTACGACATCATCATTCAAGTTCTCTGAGTACACTATAGTACACATCGCGTCGCATCCTAGTGGCTTCAGATGTCAGCCAGAGTTGTTTCAATGGCTTAACACAATAATAACAAGTAATATGATAATGAGGTAAATAAGAAGGTATCATCTATATATATATATATATATCATCTATATACTATCGGCAATATTATGGTGACAGCACGCCATTTCTCTACTGCAGAAGTGGCTCACATAATACCAGCGTAAAGTGCTATGTTTCGTGTGGTGAGTGAGACACAGTGGCCCTTTATACTAATGAAGGCATCCAATGTTAGTCCTCAGGGGAACAACGCGTCTACATTTTGACTCTCAATGGAGGGTGGATGTAGATGTTTGTGGGCCACAACATCGCCTTACCATGAGGTAAACTGAAATATCAATTTTATAAAATTTAATCAATTGGACTTTCAACATTACTTCCGTCAATTGAATGCATCTGAGCGTGGCAGTCACGCCAGCTCGGTGCTTTATCCTGTCCCTAGTGTCCAACGTGCCTAAAGTTTTCACTTCAAAAATGTTATTATGGTTTAAAAGTTTTTTAAAATTATAGTAATTATGTACGTAATTGTTATGTGTATCACTGCTTGTCACCATTTTTATATGAGATATATATTAAAATAGTGATACGCAGTGAGCATCCTATTGACATCATGATACTTTTAATTAATGATTGAATACATTTGAATTTAAATAACGACATTGACATTGTTAATTATAACATTATGGATTATGTAAATTTCATTGACATTTTGGATGGAAGTTGACATTTCGGATTCAACTACTACCTATATTTGGTTTGGTATTTAAAAAAAAGTTCATATGCTGTTTTTAATGCCTAAATAGGTCTTTAAACAACTTATTGTAAGAAGTAGGCGGTACAGTTTCCCTGTATTCGAAACAGACACAATAGTTAAACAATTAAAATGTTCATGTAGGATTCATGTGACAGGGGAAGAGTTACAGTATTTTTATAGTTATTGTTCTATGAAGCAATTCGGGAGAGGCCCATGTAATATATCGGTGGTATGAAAGTCGAAGATGGTAAGTGGATGCTGTAGTCCATAGACATCTACATTTATCCTCGATCAAGATTCAAAATGCAGATGCGTTGTCATCCCTAAAGATTAAGATGGAATACCTTGTTTCCAGTAAAAAATAGTCTCCAGTTTTCTGCACTCACCTTTCGAAATACAGCAGCATTAACCTGCTATTTCACGCTGGTTCTCTGTGAGAGCATCTTCCGTGGTGTACACCCGCTCTAGCTAACCTATATTGCTACAACTGTAATACAGAGTCAGCGGGAACCTACCACGTCGGAACTGTTACAGTTTAACCGCGGTAACCAATACGACAAACGTTTTGCGAGGCGGTGTCACATTATCAAATTTGTAATATGGGGTACTGCCACATCCCTAAGGTAGTCATGAACTTATTGAAAAAGAGTACCTTGTAATCCGACAAGTTACATATCAAATATAAAATATAAAAATCATGTGTTGCCCAACGAATACCTGAACAGTAAATAATGGAGGCCCACTGGGCCGCTACCACAGTCACGTTCAAATTAAGACAATACGCGTCAAGCACAATTCGTGGTGACGTGAGCTAGTTACAAACTGTTTGTCCACGTATTCGTGAAGGTAACCTCCCCTCGCCCTCTCGCGTGGCGGATTCATAATGCGACTCGACTGTACCTACATGTAATATGCACGTCGGATTACAAGGACTAGCGGATTAGATAAGGGCTGGATTACCGGGAATCCACTGTACTGGGAATCGGATCCTTCAAGTATTGATTCGTCTTACAGAACATGTCATTCAAATGGATTATTACTGGTTGCAGTACTCTGTGATCTGTGAGGCCCGCTCGATAATGTCGTCAGATATCTCTGTACTCTGGTCGTAGGTCTTATTATCATTTGATCCGGAACGATCAAAAAACGTAATTGCAATCATCAATACTTTGATGCGACTCAGGTCAAAGAACGACTCATTCACAATTAACACATGTCTATGTATTTTTCAGCCCTACATACCACTGACTCACTCATCACGAGATCTCCAAAACTATACGCCGTATATATTATATATATTTGGTGTTTTGTATACAAATAATTTTCTTGGCAAAATTTCTCCTCAAACATCACAATATATATAAACAGCAACATACGGATAACAAACAAATGACAACATTCATAAATTTCCCGCGACTTCCACCCGCCCAGACAAATAAAACTTCGCTGGAGCGTAGTCCGAAACCGCCCAGTCGGTGGGCGGCGCGCTTTATTAATCTAACGTATGATTGATTGCCCTTGCCGGAGCTGTCACAGATTCCTAGGATCAAAGGCACTGTCCAAGATTAGTTACATGATATATTTCTAACACAAATTACTCGAGTGGTAAACAAACTAAAAAGTTGTAGTATACTCGTAGACTTGCGTTTGTTGAAAAACGTGCTTTACAAATGCATTGGGTTTATTTTCAATTTCTTTTTAAATTTTTTGTTGAACTATCAGTTAGTAACCAGTTAAATCAGTTAGTAAGTTTAGAGAGTAATGTCAGGTGTGATCTACGCTATATTTTTAAAAAAAACGTGGAGGTATTTTTCAAGGAAGTAAAGAAACCAAGCAGCTATGCAGGTCTAGAAAGACCAGTATCTAGTAATATTGTGATCGCTGTTATGGCTAAAGTTCACTGCTAAGCCTTCAATGAATTGAAGGTCAGTCTTCAATGAATTTAAAGACTTTCTAGGCTAAGTACTCAATTTAATATAATAAAGTCCTCTAGAGCGAATTTCGGTCACGGCGGCCAGTCTCGAAGTAGCCATCTGTACAGGACTGGAGTGTATGCGCTAACATATGAAGACAGCCTCACCCTCCTGGTCCGACGGGACGGAAATCCAACAATATCGGACAGAGATCGGGCGCAGGAACAACGGCTTTACGTGCTTTCCGAGACACGTTTGCAACACCTCCAAGTTCCAGACTCTGGATTACTAAAAACATTTTTGACAGAAAAACCCAATAACAGATATTGGCCTAGCCCAGGATTCGAACCTACAAAATGCCAACGAGGCAGTCAACCAACAAAACCAATATATTTTGTGTATGTGACCTCAGTCTGACCAATCGTGTAGAAGTTGCAAGATCAAACGATTTCGAAGAATCGTTCGGATATTTCAATAGCGTGATCCACATAGTCAGTAATTCATTCCTGGGGGCGATGTATACGCTTTTACAACAAAATCCCGGAAGATGGTAGAGCCCCGCTGCAACTATGTATATTATGGTTGCAGCACAAATGGGTCGGCTCGACCGGGGAAGGAACACGCTTTCACAGAACACCAGCGTAAAACAGCGCCTTAATGCCGCTGTGTTACGTATGGTGAGTGTTGAGAACCGGAGACCTGTTTTACTGGAAACGAGGCATTCCGTCTTAGTCCTTGGGGGTGACAACGCATCTGCATTTTGAATATTAATCGAGGTTAAATGTAGGATGTCTATGGGCTACAGCATCGACTTACCATCAGGTGTACTGTGTGCTCGTTTGTCACCCTTATTCTATAAAAAAAAATTCCGAACCAGTGGTAAATAAAGCATAAGAGACTTTTAATAGGTATTACTTATAATGTATATTGAATAAAAACGTTTCTATTTCTGTTGATCGAAGTTTTGGGTTTTGATTATTATTTCGTTCCGTTTGCGTCCGTGTAGCGCGGAGACAACTCCGCCTGTTGTCGATCCCTGCTCGTTTAGCAGCACTGTTTGCCAGTTTTCGGCAACATAATAAATACTATTTTTTATGCGTATTACGGCCTGAGCGAAGTTTTATGGTCCCGGAAGAGGTTATAAAACTCTAACTCGAACGATTCTTTTGCGGCTGACATCGATTGAAAATAAAAATGAAATTTGTGCGTCGGTCGGAAATAAATTCTGTTAATAAGTTCTGTTTTTTTCTTTTTTTTACAGAATTAGGGTGACATGCGAGCACATAGTCCACCTCATGATAAGTGGATGCTGTGACCGATAGACATCTAACTTATCCTCGACCAACAATCAAAACGCAGATGCGTTGTCATCCCTGAGGACTAAGTTGGAAAGCCTTGTTGGTAGTAAATGAGGTCTCCGGTTTAGTGTAGAGACACTCACCATACGAAACACAGCAGCATTAAGCTGCTATTTTTCAATGGAGTTCTGTGAGGGGGTGGTACTAAACCGGTCGATCCGACCCATTTGTGTTGCAGAAAATCCCATCTTATATTTTGTTTTATTTTTTGAAAATATGTAAGATTTTACACATGGTATAGCCACGCTGCAACTGTATTATGGTTAGAGCATGAATTGGTCAACGGCAGGACCACGATCTCACTACAGATTGCTAGCGTAAAATAGCAACTTAATGCTGCTGTGTTTCGTATGGTAAATCTAGAGAACTGGAGACCCATTCTACTGGTAACGAGGCATTCGCGTTTTGATCCTTGGTCGAGGATAGATGTAGATGTCTATGGGCCACAGCAACCACTTACCATTAGGTGGACTGTGTGCTCATTTGTCACCAATTCATATAAAAAAAACAAAACAAACGATTACGAATCAAAATGCAGATGCGTTGTGACCCGTAAGGACTAAGATGGAATGCCTCGTTTCCATTAAAAAGGGTCTCCGGTTCTCTACACTCACCATACGAAACACAGCAGC
>DWHP01001736.1:0-15512 GCA_018247895.1 Parnassius honrathi | reverse complement strand
TCTTCCGCCAGATGAGACTTCTTCATGTCTTCCTCTTGGAGTTCTTCCGCATGCTTCACACAATCTTCCTAGTTCTTTTGCGAAACGTTTGAAATTGCTTCATGCATTAACAGAATTTTAAAAGTGCTGTTTTTGGTGGCAACTTCATTTTTTGCTTGAGCCCATACCAACTCAATTGGGTTATATGGGCAATTACACAAAAATTATTATAGTAAGGTAGTAAGGGAATCGTTTCGTGGTCTGACTCCAAAGCTAACTGATCTAATTTGTATATTTTTTTTGGTCGGTTCCGTTGCACCTGTAAATATAATGTTGTTTGTATATTCAACTAAATACTTAAAAAAACAAATGTATTCCAAACTTTAAACAATAAAATCTGAAATACTTTTTGTAATAATTCCGGCTTGAGCTCACTATCACTAAACTCAATCCCGTGTTGGCGGAGCCACTCCTGAATTTCACTCTTTTTGTTAGCTGATGTCGATTCCTGATTTATTTGCTGGGAGTGATAGGGTGCGTTGTCCATTATGATGACTGATGGTTCCTCAAGACTGCAGCAGCTTTGTAAACCAGTCTGTGAAGCCTTCGGAATTCATTTCTGAATGGTAGTCCTAGTTCTGAGACCTCACAGTACGGAATAACCATCGGGCTTCGGATATAAAACCATATTTTGCGCAGCCTGTATGACAATCTGAAACAACGTAATTAAATGAATATCATATTTTGTATTAAATCGTTATTAACTCGTATTTCTTACATAAAAGATGAATGAATATTAACCAATTAGTCTGCCCCCCGTTTTTCGGTTTATGCCGCCTTGTCCATCCTTGTAGCCTCCGCAAATGAATTAGCCTAGCCAAATTTGTTTGCGGATGTGGTTTTAGTTCACCCAAGTCTAATCTAAATAAATTCTTGGTCGAATGTCTTCACTATTTCCCAGGGTCTTGAGTTTCCTCAGGTATTGTAGCCGCACAAACGATGTCAGTCCTTTCCATCAATTGTTTACGACCATCTGGAGCTTGTGTGTACTTGTACCCAAGTTCTATGAGTATTTTACGCATAGAAGAAATAGAACACTGGAATCCGTCAATTCTTTCTTTTGCTGTACTCAAAATTTTGGCCATGGAAGGATATTCACCGTCGTGATAAAACGATGACACTATTTTTTTAACTACTATTTTGTCAAAGTCGTCTAACTCAGTAACTGTACAAGGCCGATAGACGCTTTCTTGCGGAGAGCTAACTTCTCCCTTTATACAATCTTTTTTAATTTTGTCGACCGCTCTAACATTCACACCACATATCGCCGCAGCAAGTTCCCAAAACCGGAGAAATTAACACTTTGTAACTTTTCGGGATTTATTTTCATTTCAGTGAAAAATGTTAAAACATCGTTGATAAACAACGCGCGCTTGTGCTGGTATATTGGTGCTAACAGGTAAAATATTATTTTGAATAAATTTTTGGTACAAAACAAAGGAGTAGCCATTGTGTCACTAAAGAAATTCAGAGAGCGCAAAAAGAAATTTCTCTCCGATATATGTAATAAGTTATCATTGCACTAATTTGCAGGTATTAGGCGGAGGTAATAATGGAAAACAAATGACTCATAACGTAACAATGTCGCACCACCCTTTGTATACCGCACCGCCGCCGTATACCCGTCTTCGATGATTCATTTGTTGTTATCGATATTGGCGTTGCGCCCGCGCTACATGCTCACCGCCCTAGCCAAGCTGAGGCCGAGCTACGATTTATGACCCCAACGTTCTTTCTTGAAACTGCACTGACAAAATAATTTTACTATAACAGAGGAGAATGGGCATGTTAAAGTAAAATTTAAAGCCCCCACCCATTTATATATCACCCACTACTGGGTACAGACTTCATCTCATTACTGAGGGGGTATTAGGGTAAGGAAGTATCCATCTTACTGCCCCAATGCGTGTTAGCGGACTTTACACATTATTTTTTCTCTGACATGCAGATTTCCTCACGACGTTTTTCTTCACTGGCGAACCGTGGTAGCTTCGTATTACGCGATTCGTAGTACGCGAGCAAACCGGGTTCAATCCCCGCCGGCACCAATGAAATTGTTAATTGCAATTTTAAGTGCTGATTTACTACCTGTTCGGTGGTGAAGGAAAACATAGTGAGAAAACCTGCATATCTGAGAAATAAAAATAAAATATTTCGTAGAAATATGAAGTTCGCCAACACGCATTGTGGCAGCGCGGCGGACAATGACAAACGAGCGGAGGCCTGTGCCCAGAAGTGGGACGTACATAGGCTGTAGCTTTAACATTTTCAACTTTAGCACGTGGCAAATCAACACTTAAAATTGCAATCAAGAATTGCGTTGATGCCAGCGGTGACCAAACCCGCGGATTACTCGCGTTTTATGAAATTAACAGCGAGCACTCAGTTCCATTTGACATGCTGTTAACGCCAAATAACTTGAGGCAAGGGCTGTAAGAAGAAGATATCTTTAATGCTGCTTATAAGTACTAAGCCAATTAAAACGCATGCGAGTATGATAGATTGATGTGACCTTACAAAAGAAGTGGATGAATGTTTGTTAGTTGGTACTCGTAGCTTCAGAGAAGATTTATAACTTATTAACTAACTACAGGAAGTTATTGCATTGTCTCCTGATGTATAATATGTCCATCTCTACGTATATATACTATAACTATTATAATACGTTGGGGTATAGTCGGGAAGTTTTCCAACCGAAGTTACGAAGAATTATTTACGATCAAGTCTTGCATTAAAAAGTATTGTTATGGTTTTATGCAAGCAATTCAAATAAGAATATTAGTTTCGTTGCATACATTTAATTTTTCCTTCCACAAATTTATAGTAAAATGTTTACGACTCCTGCTAGTAAAGAACTCAAATAGGAATGTTAATAAGAAAAGAATATAGTTACATATATAAATCAGAGTGCTAAAGCTTTTTTATACCAGTGTTTCAATTATAATTTAAAAACATCATTTCGTACGACATAATTACAATTTTATTATGAGGTGTTACTAATATCTTTAATAAGGAAAGTGATTCAATAACACTCCACATGTATGACATTTGTTTGTACGTGGGTTTGTAATTAACATAACATTAGTAATAACGATGTTCGAAAATGGAGTGGCACCTTTTACGTCTCTTCGTACGCATGTAAACAAAACAAACCAACGTCCAATCCAAACTCAAAAGGAGGACGAAGCGTGAAAGCGCATACGCATATGTCGGTAGCGTAGAGACTATTGATACCAGGCGCTAGAAAAACTTGATTTTATCTTATGGATGTAAAACAATCTGTTGTGAAACATGTACAACAACCTTTTTTTGTTCAGAAACAAATATTGCATTTCTCATTAATTTGACAGTACTCTATTTGTTGGGATAGAATCTGTTAAATCCAGTGTTTGACTACACTTCCGACTGACTGACAGTTAGCGGTGATGAAGCTAAAGATGGTAAAACAAACTTAGTTTAACAAAATCCAATTCACTCTTGCCTTGAATATACCCGGTTTATAAAAACCTAAAGAGGTGATAAACAACTTTCATAACTTTATTTTTCTCACACAAAATAAAGTATAATCATATAGTTTTAAAGTTTACTAAAATTTGAGGGTAAAAGGGTGTATAAGGTAGTAGAGATATTAAAAATTTCTATAGATGTTGAAGATAAATAAGGTAACCTTGTGCACTTAACAAGAATTTTGAACAACTCTCTAAGCAAAATATTTCAACAGTATGGGATCATTGGAGAAAACATAACATAAATAAATCAAAAATACAGTTGTACGAAATAAAATAGTTCAATTGTTTCGCTTTTGTACTCGGATGACTTTTATCCGACGTTTAAAAATTTTGCACTAAATAAGATAATATTGATCGAGGAACATGCCCTTAAAATCTGCACATTAATTCCATTAGACTATAAATATTATGAATACATAAAACAATGACTTTTTATTTTCTATGAACACACTAGTACTGACTAAACACCGCTAGTATAAAATTTTTATTACATGATTTTAAACAACGCATCGTCGATTTAGTGGTACGGAGTGTGAATAGGTACAACAACTGTACACTTTTCGTAATATGATCAGTACAATCACTATAGTATATTTTTTTGTATTAATTCCAAATTAGTATTAGTTATTATTATAGATAAATAAAATAATCAATGGAACTATCATTTACTAAAACTAATAACCTTCCTAGTTTTGATTATCAACCATGTGGTATAAAACTTCATATTTCGAATAATTGGTAACCTCAATGCAATAAAAAGCGGAACATTACATATATTATAATGTTTCTGACATAACAATGTAAATAAAGGGCTTTAAGATATTCTTCGAATGTTTACTATTCGAGGTCGCTTTAAACAACTATTCATTTGGAATATCTCAATGCAGCTTATTGCTTCTGACATAGTTATTATTCAAATTAAGTTTTGTTCTAGTTTTACAAACTTTACACAGTTTTAATATACTATTCTTTTAAATTAATAATACATCAACTTTCCAAACCGCTACTTCCTTATGTAGAATGCATAATTTTTTCATATTAACACGTATTATTTTTATTCTCTAAAAAGTTTATTAATATTAATCTAATTCCTGTACAATGAGTTTGTTTATTTACCTAACACTGAATCATTTTTAATGGCCCAATATAAGCATCACGTGATGGTTTCTTATAATTACACAGTGAATAACTATTTGTACGGATTTTATCGCGTTTCATTTGTTTATTTTTATTTCGCGGATGTTTTAATGTTGTAAAATAGTTTTATTCAGTACGCTATCCATATAATTCATAAGCTAATTTGTTAGACATAACTTATATTATAGTCCAGGATATACAATAATGCTGTAAACAAATTTTGATGAATTTAGTACATACCGTTCAATTTCCCGAATCAATAACAGAAACGTCCACACATAAGCTCACAGTTCTCACTAAAATGGTCCCACGGGTGAAAGATAATGATCGGAAAATTCGCAGGACGAACGCACGTGCCCGGCTACGCGGTTGTATATCGATGGCGGCGGTGCGCGCGCGCCGATCGGAGAGTGACAAGTGGATACACCGCAGGTGCCAGCCTCCCTCTAACAAGGTCGTGCCCCCTCTCCCATACTCGTTTCACCCGGAGAAAGTCTGCCTACATACATACCAAATTTCCGAACTGATTGAGCCGGCTGAATTGAAGGCCACATGTGATGAATGATCCTCACCCGGCGTGAGGTCATATTTGAAGGTTGCTCAGAGTCGGCTCTAGAAAATATTATTTTGACTGGAGGCGTCCATCGCTATGTACACAAGATAGTGTAGTTCTGTTCGATTACTACTCCATACTAACTAACTTCTAAGAACTAAAAATAATATTATTATCGAAATCGGTTGACGTAGCATATAATTATTTGCCAATAATATATCGTGCAAATACGTTTGCCAATTAAAGAGTTTGTTGGTTTTCTCATAGATCCTATCCTCAGATCTTGACCATATATATATGGGGACATCCCTTTCTGACAAATAAAGAATTATCACTGAACAGGCAATAAAAATAATCCAAAATACAATATTTAACTAATAGTCTAGCGTTAAAGTATGTCTTTAGAAACCTAAATTACAGCGTTTGATGGGTGAAGCTATATATCGCTGCCGCATATAAATTACAGGATAAATATAAGAAAGTTTAAATATTTGATAATTTTAGAATTTCGATTTCTTTTTATTATTATTTTGCTAAAAATACTTTAAAAAACTATTTATTCAAAGCATGTATACTATTTTATTAATGATTTAAATATTTTTTTCTGTAAACTACATTATTTTTATCACCCTCATAAACTTTTTTGTGCCATTCAGCAATGCATCACTGACGTATTTCGGTTTGAAGTATGAGAAGGTCGAGTATAAGAAGTGGTAACGTCGATCGAATATAACAAGCGGTAGCGGCACCTTAATCTTCAAATGTGACAACGCTCCTGTAGCCTTTTTTACGGACGTTAAACGTTTGTTTTGTCCATATTCATCTTAATACCTATCCCAGATACTTTCGACAGAATCAAAGGCTTTCTCATAGTACACATGCGCAAGACATAGTGGCAGATTGTACTTCCCGGTCTTCTGTACAATTTTCCGAAGAGTATGTACGTGGTCTATGATGGAGGCTTTTCGGGAACAGGCTTGTTAGAGAGGTTGGCAGACGTCGAATCTGCGTGCGGGACAATTCGTAATGACCCTGGCATAACAGCGCGTAGAGGTGACTCAGAAGGGAAGTCAGTCAGTAATTCTGTAAGAGAGCGTTGTCACCTTTCTTGAAGAAAAACCAACCACTATGTTTCTGCTCAACGCATTATGAGTAATGCTACGATGGAGAAGAGAATTCAAAGCTTGTGAAGGATTTCAAGTGCCGCTTTTCCACCCGCTTTCAGAAGCTCCGCTGTAATTCCATCCCCGCTTAAGGACTTGCCGTTTTTAAGGTGCTAGAGCCATTCTTATCTGGCTCAGACTGATGTTCGAAATATCATCGGAATAGTGTCGGATAAGACTTGCTTTCGGATCATTACTCACTCATCACTTGCGTGTGACTCTAACGATGCACAGCTGCTTCTCAATCTCACTCATAATCTCTGGAAACAAAGCCGCCACATTCGGTCAGCAGCTTCGGCAGTTGGCTCTTTCTAGCAGACAGATTTCTGGCAAAGGTTTTGGAGCCCTGGTTCCGCTCGATTCACTTCTTCAATACGAGTTGTATTAAAGTTGATTAAGTCCCTCTGTATGCATTTGCTGATCTTTCTATTCAGTTGCCTGTATGCTATTTATTCTGCTGAAGACTGCAGCTTAATTTCTCGACTAACAGCCGTGAAATTAAGAGAGTGATCGGAGAGTTTTTATGTTCTTCTGCAGCGGTTCTTGTAGAACTTAGCTCCGACTACATGGACAATTTCCACGACCTTGTCATTTATATCGTCCACTCCATTGCAGTCTTCTAGGCACTAAGAACGATTTTGTAACTCCAACTGAAAGTTTTAAGCATGAGGAGGACGCAGCGTTGACTGCATTACACGGAACCCTCCCAACGTAACGTTTAGCTTCTAGTGTGCCTCTCACCATTCGGTGATCGCTGCTAGTATTCACCCCTGCGATCAGTGAGACATCCCTAAACAGTCCTCCCTAAACAACCTCAGATAATACTATAATAATCCTACACAACTTCTCTATCTCTTGTTCCAGCTTCAGAATCTTGTCGTCAGTCCTTAGGGTGCGTGTGTTATATAGGTAGTTGGCAAACAAACCTCCACCGGTACCCTCTGCACCACCGTTACTATGGTCGCCACCGTAGCCGGGGATAGCGGGGCGGCTGCGACTGGGTGCCGTCTCTTCGTCACTCTCATAGTGTCATAATCGCCACGCTTGGCGAGCGTGATGGCAACCGCAGTTTCTTTTATTATTATTTTGCTGTTATCAGAAAGATGCTGCTGTCTATATTCTGTTACAGTGCCATTGCCGCTTCTTATAACACTCACGAGAAGATCCGGCGTGATGGGTATTCTTGCCTAACCTAACTAAGCGGGATTCTGTCACTAAATGGGATAAAAAGAAAATATTCCATACAAAACCTAAAAGAAAATATTCATTTAGTGGTAGCAGCTTATTAATGAGGTGAATTCTTTTGTCGTAAAAGGCGGCTATTGGAAGTGTTAGAAAATGTCATGGTTCTTGACATTTTACTTGATATATGACGATGTGGTTATTCATCACGTCATCATATGCCAAATGCAAATAGCAAAGCCAGCGTCGGAGCAGCGTTAAAGGTAAGAAGACGTATGTTAATGCGATTGCCAATTTACCTGTCATGGGTTGCGCCTATTTCATGCCCAGTATTGTAGTGCCGTTGTCCAGCCATGAGCGCCGTATGGCGGATAAAAGATAAAAGAAGGAGAGAAGATTCTCGTTCTATCTTTTTCCGCTACTACTATCCATACTACCTTCCATATTTATATATATAAATATGAAGAGAGGTAGTGCCATGCTACAGCTATATTATGGTTGTAGCATGAATACGTCGGCTCGAATGTGGAGGGACTACGCTTTCACAGAATACCAGTGTAAAATAGCAGCTTAAAGCTGTATTTTGTATGGTGAGACTCTTTTAATTGGAAACCAGGCGTTCATCTAATGGGTGACAGTGTATTTGCATTTGATATTTAATCAAAGATAGATGTCTATTTGCCACAGAATTCATTTTCTTTCAGGTGTTTCTTTTTCGTCGTTTGTCGCCTTTATTCCATATCAAACTCAACATAACGAATTTATCTATTAACTTCGTTGTTTATTTCTTGATACTCTTACCAATAAAATATTTATTTTGTTGCAATAAAATGCTTATACGTCGCATGATCACTGAATAAACATTGATCATTTCGCGCCTGACGAGGTAAGTTCGTCTTATTTTAACGTGACAGTGTAATCAACGCTCTATCTGTGCGGCATAGCGCTTGCAGCGGTGAACGTAATCTGTGACGCTATCAGACGTTTATCTCGCTGCTTGCACACAAATCATGCCATCACTATATTATTTAAATTTTCTTTTCGTACAAGTAGGGCGAGTAAGTTATTGGAAATATTTGTCATCATCAGCATTACAAACTATCAAATTCCAAGGTGAAATGCCCCATAGAGTGCATCATAAAGGAGATATTTGCCATAGTTGCAAAGTTAGACAGGTGGGTAAGTAAACGCAGCTTTTTTACTATTTTCTGTTGCTATTAGGAAGCCCCGCTTATCAGCACCCATGAGATGACATGTGGTAGTGAATTCTCTTACACAAAAAACTAAAAAGAATAAATCTATTTCCCCATAATTTAATAGTTTCTGAATTCTCGACTTCAATTCATACTTTTTAGTTAGAAATTATTTTATTGATTTTATTTTTTCACGTTAGGTTTAATTATTCGACCCAGAGTGGAATTAACTATAATAATACAATTATGATAATTTGAACGTCGTCAATATAATTACAATAAAAATTTCATCCCCTATCTTTCCATTCTTGACTTTTTAACTATATGTTTTTAATTTTAAATGGGTATATCTAAATTTAAACGGGTATACTATTCAGTTGAATGAAAATAATTCAAATAGGTATAAAATTAGCGAAGATATTGGGTAATATGTTTTCAAATAGTTAAATTCAGAACCTCCTTCTCATTTGAAGACAGTTAAAATTTTCATCAAAAGCGGTCTAGCCGTTTTTGTGTAACTAATAGACAGCAATAAATTTTTATATATAGGGATTTTGTATAGAAAACGTTTTATGTACTACGCAAAATAAATTCTGGGATCGATTTATTTTGAATGAAACAAATTTATTTTAATACAGTAAATTATATTTCTTTTAATATTACGTACTACTTTCACCTGAGGACATGACAACAAAAAACTAAAGATAAAAAGGGACACATAAATGAGATCGGCACAGCAGAGAAATTTTGGGCAATCAGTGCAGGTTAAATGTCACACTGTGTAATTTTACACGGTCACAAATTTATAATAAGCAAAGATGTTTTATTACCTATAAAATATCTTTGATAATAAGCATAAGTAAAGTTTATTTAAACTGGGCTTTACGTACTTTTTAAAACTGAGATCTCATTTTGAGTATCTCATTTTTAAAAAACATCTTCTAGTTTTCTTTTGTGATGATAAATATAAAAACTTTATTCAAAATAGCTTTCGTTAAAAATATAATCTTAGTCAGTTATAAAAAGGAATAACTTTTCTCCGAAATGCCGACTACTGCTTTAGGTGGTAGGTACACCCTGCTGCCTGAGTATGGGGCTCTATCACCTATTGTGGGAAAATTAATCCAAGAATGCTGAAATCCCCACTGGAGTCAGATATGTTCCCGATGAGGAAGTTTATGTTTGTTCCAAGTGAATTACTCGCGAAACCCGATTTTCATTTAAAAAATGGATACCCTTATAGGTATGATGACTGATGATGACTAGTAGGAGCTACTTTGAGGGCTTCGGTATTGATTTTTGCCAGCGAGTTAGGTGAGGGAGCAGTGTAGATCTACTGACGATGCGTGTCTCATCCGAATGTAACGGGGAGCAGCAAGTACCATAGTATACTATATTTTTAATATAATATATAAGCGATAGTAGGATATATATCCTCACAATGACGATCTACGTAAATTATAAACAATTTATAGTCACCATATTGGGGTTACCACTAAAAACAATTTAAATAAAGTTATTAGGTACGTAATATTAAAAAAAGTCAAACGAAAATTTTTGCAGCAGTCTCATTTAAAAGTAGAACTAAAACGGATTCTATTTATTAATTATGCCACTATTAAGAAATTATGTTATGCCACTAATTAATTAGAAATTTTAATTAGTGGCATAACATAATTTCTTAAATTGTCTTAGATGTTTAATAAAGATTAGAGTTTTTTACCATTTGGTTTGTCTTTGACGACCTATAAAATCTCCACCACCACGTATCTTCCCGTGGGTGTCGTAAAAGGTGACAGAGGGAAACAGGCAGGAGATGGGCAGCAGCATCTTCCTGATAACAGCATCTTCATAATAAAGAAAAACTGCGTTTGCCAACCCGCTCGCTAAGCGTGACAACTATGGCAATATACCCCCCTGAGCAACGACGCAAATAGACGGCCCCTAGTTCTCGGCAGCCCCGCTATTCCTGGCTATGGTGGTGACCATGGTAACGTCAGGGCAGGATGTGCTAAGAATCGCCGGTGGAAGTTTGGTTGCATTCTAAAGCGACTCGACCTGGTAATATACAACGCACGCACTATGAGGACTGACGAGAAGATCCTGGAGCTGAAAGAAGAGATAGACAAGTTGCGCTGGAATATTTTAGGATTATCCGAGGTCCAGACAGAGTGGGAGGACATGGTTATTCTCGCATCCGGCAACTTATTCTACCACCGGGACGGTGACCGTCTATCCCAAGGAGGACTTATCGTCCACAAGTCTCTCATTAACAACGTTGTAAAGATTGGGAGTGTGTCGACAAAGTTTAAAATTACTTAGAATCACCAAACAGGTTTACACACCAACTTCGGCACATCCCGGTGAGAAGGTGGAGGAAATGTATGACGATATTTCTAAAGCCATGTATTCCTCCAAAACCCACTATATGGTGTTAATGGGAGATTTCAACGCAAAGCTAGGCACAAAAAAGAACGGTGAGCTGAAGGTAGGAAAATTTGGGATAGGGCAACGGAACCCAAAGGGCCAGTAGCTGGCTGAATTCATGGAGAAATATGGACTCTTTATGATGAACTCTTTCTTCCGGAAGTGGCCCCACAGAAAATGGACCTGGTCGGACCCCGACGGTTCGACAAAAAATGAGACTGACTTCATAATGATGACTAGACGGCAACAAATCAGTGATGTCTTAATGATCGCAAGGGTGAAAACTGGCAGCGATCGCCGAATGGTTAGAAGCGCGCTGAACCTAAACGTTAAGTATGAAAGGTCTCGTCTAATGAAGTCAACGCTCCATCCCGCTCATGCTTCAATCCAAAGACCCAAAACCTTTCAGCTCGAGTTACAACCGTTTTCACACCGTTTTCAGTGCTTAAAAGATTGCAACGCAGTGGACAATATGAATGACAAGCTTGTGAAAATTGTCCATGCGGTCGGAGCTAACAACACAAAAACTCTCCGATCATACTCTTAATCTCATGGTTGTTAGATGGGAGATGAAGCTGCAGTCGTCAGCAGATTTGACAGCATACAGGCAACTAAATAGACAGATCTCCAACTTCAAAACAACTCGTTTTAAAAAAGTGATTGAGCGGTACCAGGGCTCCCAAGTCTTTGCTAGATATCTGTCTGTCAAAAAAGCCAACTGTCAAAGCTGATGACTGAGTGTGGCAGCATCGTTTCCGGGCCACCTGAGATTTTGAGTGAGATTAAGAAGTTCTATGGGCAGCTGTACGCATCATCGTTGGAGCCACACGCAAATGCGAGTAACTATCCAAAAGCAGGTCTTATCCGACACTATTTCGATGATATCCCGGATATCAGTCTGAGCAAGATTAAATTGGCTCTCCAGCACATAAACATGGCGAGATACCATGAGAAGATGGAATTACATTGGAGCTTCTGAAAGCGGGCGGATTACCGGTACTTAAAGCACTTCATAAGCTCTTTAATTCCGTCCTCCACGGTGGCACCACTCCGGAAGCATGGGGCAGAAGTGCGGTGGTCTTGTTCTTCAAGAAAGGCAACAACGCTCTCTTGAAGAACTACAGACCGATTTTTGTTCTGAGCCTCGTCTACGTGCTGTTTTCGAGAGTCATTACGAATCGTCTCACACGCAGACTCGACGACTTCCAGCCTTCCGAACAAGCCGGTTTCCGTAAAGGCTTCAGTACCATAGATCACACATATACCCTGCTATAGATTGTACAGAAGACCGACGAGTACAATCTGCAACTTTGCCTGGCGTATGTAGACTATGATAAAGTCTGATTCTGTCGAAATTTGGGTGGTGCTATAGTCTCTTCAGCGGTGCTAAGTAGACTGTCGGTATATCGAAGTGCTGAAGAGTTTGTACAGTAGGGCTACGATCGCTATCTGAGTACAGAAACAGAGTACGAAACCTATCTAACTGCAGAGAGGTGTAAGACAGGGTGACGTTATATCCCCGAAACTCTTCACTGCTGCATTGGAAGACGTATTGATGTTACTGGACTGGAAAGGATACGGTATTAACATCAATGGCGAATACATCACTCACTTTCGATTTGCTGACTATATAGTATTTATGGCAGAATCACTGGAGGACGTAAGCACTATGCTCAATGAACTCATGTCTCCCAACGGATAGGTCTTAAGATGAACATGGACAAAACCAAGATCATGTGTAATGTCCATATCACACCTATGCCAGTAGTTGTTGGGAGCACCGTGATCGAAGTTGTTTACGAGTACGTTTAACTGGGAGAAGTAGTCCGACTAGATAAGTCTAACTTCGACCGAGAGGACAATCGACGGATTCAACTCAGCTGAGCAGCGTTCGGGAAATTACGACATATCTTCTCGGGTACACCTCAAAATCTGAAAACTAGATTGTACAACCAGTGCGTATTGTCAGTGATGATATATGGATCTGAGACGTAATCCTTCACTGATGGCCATATGAGGACGCTCAAGCGTCGCTCAGCGAGCTATGGAAAGGGCAATGCTCGGAGTTTCTCTGCGTGATAAACTTAGAAATGAGGATATCTTGTGGCATTCCTTGGGAAGGCCTATGTTCAGCAGTGGATTTTTGAAGGGCTGTGATGATGATGATGATGACAGCTTGTAATATGAATAAAATTCAAATGAATGCCAACTTTTGAAATAACCATAATATGAGGTCTAAGTGGATTGTGGTTGTAGCACTTCTAGTGCTCTAGATGTATACTGATAATATTGTTTTTTTTTTGCTGCTGCCAAATAGCGGTGCTTGCATGGCCGTGCTCATAGACTCTGGGGCATTCCATCGTAGTCCTCAGTTGTGACAACGAATCTGTAACTTTGTTTGTATGTTGTTGGGTACAGTTGTTTGCAGGAAATATTGCTATAAATTTGGAAGAGTTATACTGTTCAATTATAAGCGATAATTAATACATTGAAATTAAATGATACATAACTTTCTGATAAATGTCCTGTTACGATACGTGCGTCACCAACTGTAAGTTAATTGTACTATAATTATAATAATCATAATAAATAACTTTTTTACACAAATACAAGCAATAAGTGGACAAAGTCTTAGCGAAATCTGATAAACGGTAAGGCAGCACAGAAAATATGAACAAACAAACATAACTTATATGTATATTAGAATAAATATCTATGATCAAATTAGGAGACGTGTAATTTCTGTTTCTGACGATATTTAATGCGTAGGTATTTTACTGCGCTTCGCCCATACTTCGACACCACAGCTCAAATTTGCAGGGGAAGTATTCACAAGAGAGGTATAAGATAGAAATAGTGGTAGAAACATTGATTAATTATGTCATAAACATCACTGGAACGGGGCGTACCGTCAAGGTGCCAACGTTTGGTAGGAGCAATCGCCCGTCAAGCGTGATGTTTAAGGTAAATCCTTACAAGAGTGAGAAGTGTGCCCAAGAATTGATTGTTTATACTTTATAGCCAATATACAAGAGAAACAACGATGCAATTATATGGTTTAATAAAAAATCTATAAATATTTAAGATCGATTACACATTACGTATCTTTTAATTTGAAATTCAGCAATTTTTTTAATTATAAATTAAAAAGGAAGTGAAACGTCGCGCGTCGCCGGGTGCATGTCGGTCGCCAAGGTCGCGAGTAGGATGCGCGCAAGTGGGTTGTTTGCTTCCGAGCTTCGACAGTTCGCGTGATTCAAGTGCGTACTTTTATTCATCTGTGATCTTAATAGCTGTATGACGACGCAACTATTGTCGTCCGATCATCCGAAAGACATAACAAAATCAAAATGTTATGTCCTTCTGGCTACTACAAACAAAACTGTTTTACAACACAACACAACTGTTACTCTCTACCGAGAGGGCATAAACTTGCAATGTTTGTAAGTTGACGTGTTACAATTTCAAACCGGCTTGTATTATCACGTTGTCACGACAAATAATGTGTTGTTACTTTATTAATGACTGCTATTAGTGACTAACTAAAGAGCAGACAGATTAAGATACAGCTAGTGCAATAAATGAAATGAAATATACGAAATCTTATTTTGCTTGAAAACGGTTTGTCTATAATTTGTAATAGGAAATATTAAAAAAAATAGAGTATATACTATATAGTGCAGTCTTATTTTTTCACCTAATTTACAGGACACAAAAATAAGAGGTATAAAAAGTTGTAAAATATTACCTCTAAATTTTTTATAATATAAATATTATAAATTACTAATTATTAAATGGTCAACACGTAAAAATATGTTGAAATATAATACACATATTAAAGGTGTTGTATTATATCCTCTAATGCTGTGTATTGACAGTGTAAGAATACCTTCTACCTCATATCATTCCTTGAGAAAATGAAACAGGAGATAACCAGTAACATCTTCCTGATATCAACCAAAAATAACCAAAAAAGCGTGCAACAATGGTGCTATCCCTGATGAGGCTATCAGTGGGGGATAGGCTATATTTAGCAGCGGACTCTTAAAGGCTGTAGTTAATGATGAACGAATGAATATTCAATTAAAAAAACTCAGCTGTGTCGTGCCGGTGTCGGTTCGACCGGGGATGACCACGCTATCACAGAATACCAGCATAAAATAGCAGCTTAACGCTGCTGTGTTTGGTATGGTGAGTGTAGAGAACCGGAGATCTTTTTTACTGGAAACGATCCATACCATTTTTGTCCTCACGGGTGACAACGCATCTGCATTTCGATTCTTACCATCAGGTGGACTGTGTTCACGTT